>BOPN01005272.1:56020-58075 GCA_017312705.2 Penaeus japonicus
GAAGGTAATTATAACAACAAATATAGTAATGACGATAAAAAAACATAAATATTAATATCGTTGATAACAATAGCATTACGTAGCCTAAAAGAACGATCCAATTTACAAAGGTTAGGTTAGATTCTATGATAATTCCACGAAAAATAAATTGCACAATAAAACAGTAAGGCAGATATGAAACTGGTTTGATTAACTGGCAATGATTCCATAAAGCTTTGATGTGTCACGAAAAAAAAATGTAGGGGAGGACTTTGCAATCGTTTGCAAGTAGGTGGCTTGCAATAAAATACAGAGCACTTTGCCTTGAGGGATGCCTATGTTAAATTACCATGGCCAACATACAGGTTTTTGCTTTACAATAAAAGTAATTGCAATATAATTAGATTGATACAGGTATGAATATCACATGCATCTGAATCTTTCGTATTTCTAACCAGAGTGTCATGCAAAGAGAAGTTTTGCAATTAGAGGAGTGACTAAGCTGACCATAATCACGTGTGTAACTGTCTTGCAATCGCAATTAGAGCAAAGGGACGGGATGCAACAGCAAAGAGCAATATCTCCTGAGGAGTGACTGAGTTCATATTCTCATGCACACCTGACTCCCATGAATTCATATTCTCATGCACCCCATGAGTTCATATGCTCATGGTAAGTTGATCAATCTATTCCGATCAATCCAAGTTGATCATTGCAAATAGATCAGAAAAGTTGATCAATGAAAGTAAATCAGTTGAAGTAATTTAATCATTATAATTGGATCAATACAAGTCGAAGGATAAAGAGAAATCACTTTAAACGGATCAATATAAGGCGTCCAGTACGAGTTGCACGATTCAGGTTGATCAATCGAAAATGCACAATCAAAGTAGACCAATAAGTCATTCTGTGATGATCAATAAGAGTCAATCTAAATGGAAGGGAATTGTAAAGATTCGGTAATTGCACCTTAAAAGTTTGATAAGCACGAAAAGGTTCAATACATTGCGATATGTTGCAAGATGCACAGGTACTTCAATCCGTTTTATTCTTTTCTTTTTTTTCAAATAAAGGAACAGACAGATAGATATATAATAAAAAGAAAGTAGATAAAAGATAATAAAGATAAGATAAGTAAGTCTATAATGTTTAAGAGGAAGATCAGGGATTGGAAGTAAGTCACATATCATCATACCAGCTGTTGTTTTAGGTCATGCACAATTCCTGCAACGCCACAGTTTAAAGGAAATAATGTTGATAATGCTTCCTGTCGTAAGTTTCGACATATAGTTTTTTATCTTGATTTTGTTTATTTGTTTGTTTGTCTTTTCTATTTTTTTTCTATGTCCGAAGAACATTTTTATGGATGTTCTTCCGAGTCACGGAATGGATATCGTGTTTTTGTTCTTTTTTATAGTACACGTTCACACATAGAGATTCAAACAGATATACGAACATATAAATGTACATAAACGCAAACAAGCACACGCACACACACACACACAGACACATACACACACACACACAAACACACAGACACATACACACACACACAAACACACACACACACACACACACACACACACACACACACACACACACACACACACACACACACACACACACACACACACACACAAACACAGACACACACACATACACAGACACACACACACACACAAGAACAAACACACAAACAAATACAAACACACTCACACACTAATACACAAACACACACAACAAACACAAAAGTAAATACAAACAAGCATCCACACACCCTCACCCACAAAGACAAACCAACACACCCACATACAAACACACACAAAAAAAAAAAAATCCCAACACAATGCAATTAATCCATCCATCCATCCATCTATCCATCCATCCCTTCTTTGAAACATTTGCATTTCTTTAGTTACATTCCTCTCATAACGAAGCTTACCCAAGAATTTGAGGTGTTGCAAATCACCGACAGGGCTGAGAGCTCCCTAACATCCGTGAGGAAGGGGCGAGTGCAGGAGAGCAGGGGAAGAGAGGGAAAAGGAAAGAGAGAGGGAGGGAGGAAGGGAGAGAGAG
>BOPN01005273.1:35000-38262 GCA_017312705.2 Penaeus japonicus
CATCCTGGACTTTCGAGAGGAAACAATATGATAAAACATAAAGTTATTTACATTGCAGATTCTTGCGATTTCTCAAAATAAAATTACTTTTCTTTTCTCATTTCGTCCTTCCTTTCCTTCGTGTTCTTAAAACTTCTTCTCCGGGAATACAGTTTCTTAAGAATTTGTGGACCTTTTTTTTTTTTTTTTTTTTTTTGGGGGAGTGGGGTGAGGGGTGAAGGGAGGGGGAATGGGGAGGGGAGGGGGGTAGAGAAGGGAGAAGGGGGGAGGGAAGGGAGAAGGGTGGGGGGGAGGGTGTTTGTTATTTGGTATTTTCTTTTGTAGGTTTTATGTGACGTTTTTTTTGTGGGGGGGGAGTCTTTCCGTGTGAGTTGTTGCATGTGCAATAAATTATTTCTGTTAATGATATGGTCATTCACTATCACCCTTATAATTTATTCGTTTAGAACTTATGTTCATATACTTATACATAATATAACATATAGCATGCAACATATATTGATATCCTTAAACATCCCCATCATATCATTTTTCTTTTTTATCGACCGAATCCTCAACCGCAGCGACCAACATGCAATCACGTTCATCACGAACCGTCATATTGCAATTACCAATATCACGTCCCACCATGTTGCATTCACAGACATCACGACTAGCCATGTTGCAATCACCAACTTTACGACTCGCCATAGTGTAAATTACTACCGTCACTCTCCACTATGTTGCAATCACTGACACCACAACCCGCTATGCTGTCATCACCATCATCATTTTCCGCTATATTAATATGACCAACATCATAATCCCACATAACCAACATTACAACCTAAAGCAAGTTGCATCACCAACATTACAAGCCCCATTAAACTACATCACCAACATCACCACTTGCCCATCACGTTGCAAGAATGAAACAGCGCCCTTTGTTGCACCGTTGCACCGCCTACGCCCGCGACTGACCACACTACCGGGCGGAGTGTGTTCATAAATACGGGGGTCAGAAATATATCGGCTTTTCAACAAAGAATGAACATGATAATGAATATAATTATGTTTTATATATTTGTTCTATGTGGTTACGTGGTTATGTGGTTATGTGGTGATTTGGATATGGTTGGTTGGTTGGTTGGTGAGTTTACTTCGTTTTATCTTTTTTGTTGTTGTTGTAAAATTGTTGTTATTGTTGTTTGGATTATATCATCCCTATCATTATCACTATGCTTCTTGTTATCCTTAATATTATTGTTATCATTTTCATTATCGTTATTATCATAATCATTGTTCCTATTATCATCACCATTATCATTTTCATTATTATCACTATCTTATCGTTATCATTATTGTCATTAAACTTGTCCTTTACTTTTGCTGATAATATAATCATTGATTTTCCCCCCATTAATTATAACATTATTGTTAAAATCATAATCATTACCATCATCCTTACTATCATTATCACTATTATCAGTATTGTCATTATCACAATCATTGTCATCATTACCATCATCATTACTGTCAGTGTTCCCTGTTAAATAATATCATAAGCAGCGATAGTCGCAGCGATAGTCAATAGTAATAGTAGTCATAGTAGCATAGTAGCATCATCATTACCATCATTATTTTTGCACAGCTGTTCCCATTACTATCCCTCTCACAGTTAGAACAGTCGTATGCACTTCACCGTAGTTACACTGTAGTCATTCATCAAAGTTATGTTCTACTAATGTGAACAGACACCTAGATTGCCAATCAGTGCATCTATTAAAGCTCAATGAAATGCAATGCAAAATTCTGTGTCGTGTGTGTTTGTTTTGTGTTTGTTAGTGTGGTTGCAAGTGTGGAAGTATTTGGTTGTGTTTATCTTTTTGTTGTTGTTGTGATTATGTCTTATACTTCGATTGTTGTTACTAGGATTACGAGATAGATAGATAGAGAGAGAGAGAGAGGGAGGGAGGGAGAGAGAGAGAGAGAGAGAGAGAGAGAGAGAGAGAGAGAGAGAGAGAGAGAGAGAGAGAGAGAGAGAGAGAGAGAGAGAGAGAGAGAGGTGTGTGTGTGTGCGTGTGTGTGTAAAAAAAAAAAAAAAAAAAAAATATATATATATATATATATATATATATATATATATATATATATATATATATATATATATATATATATAAAACATGTGTGTATATATATATATATATATATATATATATATATATGTATATATATATGTATGTATATATATATATATATATATATATATATATATATATATATATATATATATATATATATAAGTGAAAAACAAGCAGAATGTGCTAATGTATGCTTGCAAGTGTCCCCCACCCACAGTCCCATCCAACAGTACAATACGGGAAAACAGAACAACACCCCAACACCCTTGTCAGCGGTGAGAGAGTACACGCCCATACATCCATATATGCGAATGTATGGCGTGTTGAACAGCCATACTAATGAACGGATGGAAGAGAAGGGGCGAGGGACTGCAGAGAGGGGGAGTTGCAGAGTGCAACAGCAAATCAACAGACAATCCATGTTTGTTCACGCTTAATTTCCGCCCAATATCACTTCGACCCGTTCTGCAGTGTTTCCACAAAAATTGATGCTGACGGTTGGCAACACTGGGAAATGATGCAACTTTTTGCACTAGTTTCGCGAGGAAATGCTTCCAAATGCGCGCATAAATTTTGCAAAGCAGAAGGGATTATTTCGATTCTAAAAGCAACGATTATCTATGTCTGAATTATTTTTTTATAGTAAATCTATATCAGTGTTTATAAAGTATACGTAAATATATATGAATATTTGCTAATGCTCTTATGTATATCCATATCTATGTTGTTGTTTTTACTTTTATATATATATATATATATATATATATATATATATATATATATATATATATATATGTATGTATGTATGTATGTGTGTGCGTGTGTGTGTGTGTTCAAACAGAGAGATTTTTACTAATAAATAAATAAATAAATGGATAAACAGATTGGTAGAGAACTACTTATATATATAAATAGATGGCTATAGATTAATTGACTAACATAGACTACATATAACGAATACCTTTTATACAGAGACACATATACTTGTGTATTTCTAATAAACAATGTTTGAGATAAATGTTATAAGAGAACAACGCTTTCCGAGATCTGCCGAGGCGAAACAAGTTGAAATTAAGAATCATAACCTGGTAAATTTCGTTCATAAGGAAAACAAATAAGAGCATTGCATAATTCTGAAATGT
>BOPN01005273.1:48663-56163 GCA_017312705.2 Penaeus japonicus
GATGGGGGAGGGCGGATGGGGGGGGGGGGCGGGAGAGGGGCCGGAGAGAGTGGGATGGGGGTTAGAAGATAGAAGGAGGGGGGAGGAAGAGGATTGGAAGGGGTATAGGAGAAGGCGAGGAGGGTACGTAGGGAGGAGGGGAGGGTGATAGGTGGAGGCTGGGTCAAGGAGAGGGGGAGGGGGTGGGAAAGACAAGGGAAGGGGTAGGAGGGAAATAGGATAATGTGCGGGAGGGCGTGAATGAGAGGGAGGGGGGAGGGATGGGGGGTAGGAGGGTAGGACGCCGAGATGGGAGCTGGCGGATGTCAAAGGGAGAGGAGAAGGGGGGGGGGGGAGATATTGTCTTTAGGAGCCAAAAGCTAATCGGGAACACCAGGAGGATAGCCGTCTCTAAGGGCGTTTATCGCGTAACACGAAGGGAAACGAGGGGGGAGAAGGAGAACAGGGGGGGGGCGGTGAAGGGAGGGAGGGAAGGGAAGGGGAGCGAGGGAGGAAGAGAACAGGGGGGCAGTGAAGGGAGGGAAGGAGGAAAGGAGGGTCAGGGGGATGAAGAGAGGGAGGGAGGGAGGGGAGGGTAGGAAAGGGAGGGGAGGAGGGAGGAGGGAGGAGGGAGGATAGGAGGGTCAGGGGGATAAAGAGAGGGAGGGACGGAGGGGAGGGGGTTCGGGAGAGGGATGAGGGAAGGGGGTGGAGGCGAGAGAAGAACAGAAGGGGAGCATGGAGGGCCGGGGGATGAAAAGAGGAAAGGGAGGAGAGCGGATGGGGAGGCGAAGGGAAGAGAATTTCGGAGGGTCGGAGTGTGGAGGGAAGGGAGGGAAGGAGGAAGGTGAGGTAGGATGGGCGCCCGCCTTACGAGGAGGCTGACAACACAAAGGAGCGATTTATCTCCACCAAATCTCTTGTTTTACTGACACTTATCCATATGAAGCGCCATTATTGTGTCTTCAAACACCGCCCGCGCGAGCAGACGACTCGCCTCTCCTTCCTCTCCCCCCCCCCCCTTCCTTCCCTCCGCTCTTCCATCACTCCCTCCCTCCCTCTCTTCTCCCTCTTCTCTTCTATCCCTCATTCCTCGACCGCCTTTCGTCTCTCCTCTCTCCTCTATTCAACCAGGCACGCCCTCTCCCACCTACTCTCCCCTCCATCTCTCCCATCTTCTCTCTCCCTCATTCTACCTACTTTCCCCTCCTTTACCCCCCACCCCCCTCTTCCTTCCTTCCCTCCACTTTTCTCCCCCTTCCCCTCACTCCTCACTCTTTCCCTCACCCTTTCTCAACCTCTCTCCCTCCCCCTACCCCCTACCCTTTCCCTCCCTTCACATCCTTGTCATCAATTCTCCCCCATCTCCCTCCTCCTCATCCCCACCCTCTCCTCTCCCACCTTCCCTCCTCCTCCCTTCCCTAAGGCTATATAATAACTGGCTTGAAGGCTGGGGAAGGGCGGGAGGGTGAGGGGGAGGAGGGGGAGGAGGGGGGTACGCGGGTAACGATGGCCTATCATCTATCCTATAAATACACTCTTATATCACCCTGGAGCATCCATTTCCTCACACTCTTTATCCTAGTGGTTCACTCTTTCGCCGCTAGGAGGGGGTTGCATATTCTTCTCGTTTTGGTTAGTATAGTATTATTCTCCTCATATTCGAATTTTCCTCCTATTCTTTCCTATCTACTCATTTTCTTTTATCATATTCTTCTTCTTCATCTCCTCATGTTCTTCATCTCTCTTCATATTCTTCTCCTCATATTCTTTCTTTTCCTTCTTTTCATATTCCCCATCTCCTCATATTCTTCTCTTTGTTATTATAGTCTGTATCTACTTAGGATTGTGCAACTTCATTTGTTTGTTGTTTATGTTATTGTGGAAGTACGTTTGCATGTTATCATTTGCATAATGTACAGGGTGATATTTTCTCTCTTTTTTTTTGGGGGGGTGGGGTGGGGGTGGGAGGGGAGTATGTCGTTATGTTCCTCTTTCTTTCACACTTTCTTCTTTTGATTTTCGTTTACCTCATCTTCTTATTCTTTCTCACTTTTGCATCAGAGAGAGAGAGAGAGAGAGAGAGAGAGAGAGAGAGAGAGAGAGAGAGAGAGAGAATAAACTGATTAGTTAATTAATTAGATTGAATAAAATATCAAGTAACGATTATAGCTACCTTCAAATTCGCATGAATAACTTCCATCATCATTATCATCTTCCAAGCTCCCCTCATCCCTCCCCTCGCCCCACAATCCTCCGAAGAGTCAATTGAACTCTCAAAGCTCGAGTCGTGAAGTGAGGCAAGTTCGAGTTACGTCAGTGAAAGCTAACGTTACCTGTAAACAAAAATAAAAGCAATAATGACAATGCAACGAGATATCGGATGAAGCTTATGATACATCAGATGAAGTAAGAAAGCACCAGATGAAGAAAATAATAATAAAATTATACATAAATCAGTGAATAAAAAAAATAAAAGATAAGATAAAATAAAAAAACAAGAAAACGCCAGGTGAAGTAAATTCAACACTATATTAAAATAAAAAACCTAACCGAGGTAAGAGAGCACTAGATGGAGCAAAGTAAACACTAGTCGAGTCAAGAAAAACACCAGAGGAAGCAAAATAGAATCAGACCAAACGCAACAAGAAAACACCAAACGAAGCAGAGAAATAACAGACAAACTTTAGATGAAGCAAGATCAACAACAGACGAAACAAGAAAGCGCCAGTCGAAGCAAAAACCATGAAGATGAAATAAACAAATAAAACACCATAATATACACACACAAAAAATCACTAAACGATACAAAAAAAAACAGCTCGACGTAACCAAAGTTTCCCTCCAAATTATCTTCCTCTATACACCGCGACCAGTACCCGCCAGAGGTACTGACTGGTTCGCGGCCAACCGCACGCATTACCTGGGCCCATAAAGCATAAGAACCTTTTCCTAAAGCAGGAGGCCATTATGCTGCCGACTCTGCAGTGCCATGCCGCAGGGCCGTATGGGGACGAATCTTGGTGCTTAGATCGTGTGTGTGTGTGGGTGTGTGGGTGTGGGTGGGTGGGTGGGGGTGTGGGTGGGTGTGTGGGTGGTTGGGTGTGGGTGTGGGTGTGGGTGTGTGTGGGTGTGTGGGGGGGTGTATGTGTGTGTGTGAGAGAGAGAGAGAGAGAGAGAGAGAGAGAGAGAGTCAGAGAGAGACAGAGACACAGAGAGAGTTTTCAGAACTAAGCAAAAAAATAAAAAATAAAATACTTATCACTTTGAACACGATATTTCAATCTGTTTCATTACCATCATATACACCATACCCTTGCAAAACAATACATAACCAATTTCACACCAAAGCAAACAAGATATACACAAGTATTCCCTCAAAAAAACACAAACACACATCAACAATCCTACCTACATGAAACCCTCACTATGTCACTGTATATGAAACATATCCATTAACGTATTAAGAATATCCTGTTCCGCTTCCACAGATGCCATCCTTCCACTCAGAGACATCCTATTGACGCAGAGGCAAGCTTTGTAATAGAGTGAAAGATTTAGTGTCTAGAGGGGAAACGGAATCAAAATGATTTTATCACTGAGAATATTCAACGTGGAAATGTGGTTTCCGTTTTCGTATTACCGCAAAATGGCTGGGAAATAAAGGGTAAGAGAGAGAATATAATCTATGTTGAGGTGAATGAATAGATGGAAGAAAAATATATGTAGACATAAAAAGTTGTCTATTAGATTAACAGTCATATATTTCTGAAACTATGAGTTAGATTGTATAACAAGTTGTCTACAACAAGATCTAATTGGCTATTCTTTAGAACTATTTTTTGCATGTAATCGCTTTCCCGTTCTCTCTGTCATTTTCTGTTTATCAGTTTTCTTCGTTTTTGTCTTTTCTTTCCTATTCTTTCGTTTATTTATGTATTCTATTTATTTGTCATTATTATTTTTTCTGCCTATTCATTTTCCTTCTTCATATCGTCTTCGTCCTCACTTTCCCCTTCGATTTTCTCTTTCCGTTTTTTTTTCTTCTTCTTCTTCCTCTTCTTTCACTTCTGTTTTTATTCTGTTTCTTTTCTTCTTCTTTTGCTCCTCTTCTTCTTCGTCTTCATCCATTCCTTCCCAATACGGTAGTCTTCATTCCCTTCTGCTTTTCTCCTTATTCTTATCTCAAATTTCTCTTTCTCTTCATCCCCTTCTCCCCTTTCCCTATTTCTTCTTCCTTCCATTTTCATCCCGTGTAAATGTTTAATCCTCAGCTTGTGCTTCAACACACGAAGAACCAATTTTTGGATAATATCATTATACAAGTGTTCAAAGTTTCCTTTCGTTTTTTCCCCCTTTTTTACATTCTTTATGGGTTATACTTTCTCGAATGCGAAGAAAATGCAAATTGCTATACGAAGTTCGGCTTCGCTTTAAACAAAACAGATAGAACTGTGCAATTCATGCATTTTGGTTGGGGGTTTTGGACTGTGTCTCGCTTGCGTTCTCTATCTATCTATCTATCTATTTATCTATCTACTTATCTATCTATCTATCTCTTACTCTCTCTATCTCTCTCTCTCTCTCTCTCTCTCTCTCTCTCTCTCTCTCTCTCTCTCTCTCTCTCTCTCTCTCTCTCTCTCTCTTACTCTCTCTCTCTTACTCTCTCTCTTACTCTCTCTCTCTCTCTCTCTCTCTCTCTCTCTCTCTCTCTCTCTCTCTCTCTCTCTCTCTCTCTCTCTCTCTCTCTTACTCTCTCTCTTTTACTCTCTCTCTCCTATTCTCTCTTACTCTCTCCATTACTCTCTCTCTGTCTCTCTCTCTCTGTCTCTCTCTCTCTCTCTCTCTCTCTCTCTCTCTCTCTCTCTCTCTCTCTCTCTCTCTCTCTCTCTCTCTCTCTCTCTCTCTCTCTCTCTCTCTTACTCTCTCTCTTTTACTCTCTCTCTCCTACTCTCTCTTACTCTCTCCATTACTCTCTCTCTCTCTCTCTGTCTCTCTCTCTCCTACTCTCTCTTACTCTCTCCATTACTCTCTCTCTCTCTCTCTCTCTCTCTCTCTCTCTCTCTCTCTCTCTCTCTCTCTCTCTCTCTCTCTCTCTCTCTCTCTCTCTCTCTCTCTCTCTCTCTCTCTCTCTCTCTCTCTCTCTCTCTATCTCTCTCTCTCTCTCTCTCTCTCTCACTCACTCACTCTCACTCTATCTATCTATCTATATATCTTCACTGCTTACTAATATCTATCTTTATTCATCTCTATGTTCTCCATTACTCAGTCTGATTATAATCTACCAGATGGCTGTTATCATTTCTTTTTTCTTGTTTCTGTATTTCTCTCACTCTCTTTTTATTTGTGTTTGTGTGTGTGTGTGTTTATCTGTGTATGTATGTATGTATGTATGTGAGTACATTTGTTAGCATATGCTTTTTATTTACTGTCAAAATATCTGAACTCCGTCTTCAAAGAATAGTTGGCAAAAATTATTGCCTAATAAAGTATCGAAATTGGAAACGGAAAACGGAGCTATAATATTTTGTCATCAGTAAAATATTAGTATATTAGCGACATATTTTTGTTTTTAACAGTCTAGCTTTGTAGGCTATGCTGGGAAAATAAAATATTGTCTTTTGATAGCAAATTATAGACGAATGTACTGATCATATAAAATACATACTTAGTTAGATGTCAAATTACCAAAGGAACAGATTTGAAGATGATAATCAGCCTCTATCTTATTCAATTTTTCACTTTCAGTTGTATCAAAAGAAAAAAAATCTGAAGTGAATATTATCTGCTCTAATGCACATATTCAAAAGATGAAGCTTTACGTTTGCAATTTATCCAGACATCTTTCCCTTCCTTGTTTCTTTTTTTCTTTCTTTCTTTCTTTTTTATTCAGTTCTTGTTGGTTTTCTTTCTCAAGTAACTTTTGTTGTTGTTGTTGTTGCCATAAACCGATGGAGAATAGCACGTATCTATGAACTGCATCACTTCTAATGGATACTGTTTATGTTTACCTTTAATTATCTGCCCGAATTTTTTCGCCTTTTTTTTAAGCCGTGTCGTTGCGTTCGGCGGGGAGTGTGTTTACGACCCACGATTTATTGCCGTGTCGTTATTGGATTGATGAATTTATGAGATTCGAGAGTGATGAGTTGCTGGACCAATTCCCGAATGGCATGTTGGGGAGAGAGCGCGCGCGAGAGTGTATGAGTGTGTATGAGTGTGTGTGTGTGTGTGTGTGTGTGTGTGTGTGTGTGTGTGTGTGTGTGTGTGTGTGTGTGTGTGTGTGTGTGTGTGTGTGTGTGTGTGTGTGTGACTGTTTGAGTGTGTTTATGTATATTTCAATAGATTAATGAATAGACAAAGAAAGAGATATATTGCATATACATAACTCCATATTTGTGTACGTGTGTTTGTATGCGTTTGTTTTTTATCATCCAGTTATAATGGCTTTAAAAATGGTTTGAGCCCAGCCTAAACGCGACTAGCCCAGAGCCCTGCGATTGTAATGTAACCAAAACGGGAGTATGGGCGCCCGGAGGTGACTCAGGAACCAGGTTTGAGTCTAAGTAGTGGAGATCCGCCTTTTGGGGATAGAGTATTAATAAATAGATAAGTGAATAAATAAATGAATTACTCAATAATTAATAAAACTTATAAACAGTTAGATAAAGTTAGATAAAACTTATAAACTTATAAAGAGATAGATAGATAAATAAGTGAATAAATAAATGGGTCAAAAAATTAATAAAACAAATAAACAGTCAGATGAATAGTTAGATATATAAGATATATAAGAAAAAAAAACTTATACACATATATGAATGCCTGCACGTATGTTTGTATGTGCTGTTTGTTTGTTCGTGTGTGCGTATATTGCTTGTTTGTGCATATATATGTGAGTATGCATAAGTGCTTGGATATGTATTTGCCTGTGTGCAATTTACTTCACGCCGCACACATCCCACCTCACATGCACATCTTTGCCAGCAGCACAAACGTCCTCAGAAATGCACCCACACATGCATGTCTTATTATTTCCCTCACTCACAATTACACCTTCGTCTACATGACTTGTCTTCGCGACTGAAATATATCCTGTGCTGCGACACCCCCAACCTGAGAGCCTTTTGGTTGCCTTATGTTTAAAGAATAAACTCGGTGATGAAAAATATTCATATATGCAAATAAGGTTTCTGGAAGGAAAGTAAGTTTTTCTCCTTAGCGAGTCTGTTAACGAAGTTTCCCCTTCTACCCCTCTTTCTCACCCCCTCTCTCTTCTTCTGATTCTCTTCACGCTTTCCCCTTTTCCTTCTTTCTCTCGTTCTTTTCTCTTTATTTCCTTTCTTTATCCCTTTGTCCCTCCCCCCCTTCCCCTCCCTCTCACCCCATTCCTCCTTTCTCTCTTCTTCTTCCTCCTTCTTTCCCCTCTTTCCCTTAGCCATTCTTCTCTCCCGCCTCCTTTCTTTCGATAATTCCCCTGACCCTTATATACCCTCCCCCTCCTTTTTCCCCTTCTCCTTT
>BOPN01005273.1:66163-71163 GCA_017312705.2 Penaeus japonicus
TCTCTCTCTCTCTCTCTCTCATTCTCTCTCTCTCTCTCTCTCTCTCTCTCTCTCTCTCTCTCTCTCTCTCTCTCTCTCTCTCTCTCTCTCTCTCTCTCTCTCTCTCACACACACACACACACACACTCACATATGTATATATATATATATATATATATATATATATATATATATATATATATATATATATATATTTGTGTGTGTGTGTTTGTGTGTGTGTGTGTGTGTGGGTATGTATATATGTGTGTGTGTGTGTGTGTGTGTGTGTGTGTGTGTGAGTGAGTGTGCGTGTGTGTGTGCATCCGATAAACCCAAATAGATTAATATTCCTAACCAATGGAGAGGATGAATTATTCCACACGTTCCGCAGCCCACCTTTAATCTCGCACCATAGGCCTTCTCGGTATCGAAAAGTTTTAACAGTATTTATCGCGGCGCCTGACTAAGCGACCGTAAAATATCTGTATCTCAGTTCGGCTAAAGTGTGAAGATAAGTTTATTTTCGGGGGGGGGGGGGGATTACTGCGGGTGGGCGAGGGGTTCTGGGAGATTGTAGTTTGAGTTTTTGTAAGTGCGGTTATGACGTGTTATCTGATATAGAGCTGTGTGTTAAAGCATAGGTGTGTGTGTGTGTGTGTACATGCATGTATGTATATGTACATATACGTACAAACATGGAATATCTTACCTAAACCAGATTTTCCATTAAAATCAAGATTTTATCGCTTTTTTCTTTTTCGTCAAAATCCGATTTTTCAATTTAAACAAAAAACGGCGTGGTATTCCCCATCCACCCAAAATGTATTGCGTTATATCAAAGATGGGTATCGCCTCATGCACTGTGCGGGAACGATGGATATTGAGCGGGGCATCGTGGAGGTATCTCTCAATTTAGACTGCAACCGAAAACGAGAGTTTTTAAAGCTTTTTAAGGGAATCTCTAGCAAGAGTTTATGTAGGAAAGTGGGCTTGATATTTAGCGAAAGATTCGGCAAGGGATGAATATTTCCCGGAATATGAACGCATCCGGCGCTTGTCTTCCACGGATTTGGACTATGGAGAATGCGCGATAAAATCACTTTCATCCGGAGCTGTTTTATCTTAATTAAGTTGATTTTAATCGCTGACATAAATCGCAATTTAGTTTTTACATGTGGACAGGACCGCCTAAAGACGAATACATAAAGACTATTACATAGTAGAAAAGCAGCCTATTGTAAATATCCTTTGAGTATATATATATATAAAATATAATTACCCTTCACCGTTCGATCTGTTTTTAATGACCAGGTAGTAAAGCGTTACTATATGTGTGTGTGTGTGTGTGTGCGCGCGCTGTGTGTGTGTGTGTGTGTGTGTGTGTGTGTGTCTGTGTCTGTGTGTGTGTGTGTGTGTGTGTGTGTGTGTATGTGTGTGTGTGTATGTGTGTGTGTGTGTGTGTGTGTCCTTCCCTATTACAGCTGTTTTCTACTCTAAACAGGTGTTAGGCCCGATCACATGTGGACGTTTTTAACAACGCGTTGTTTATAGTGTGTGTATCAGCGGTGGAAGAAGTTCGAATTATCAGGTGTCTTATAATAGTTCCGTTTCGTTGTGTGTGATTTATAGACCGCTGTTGATTTGTCTGTTATATGGAAATGTCTGTACGTGTGTCTGTATACAAGTAAGTAACCACAAATCAATCTGTCAGTCAATATATCAGTCAAAGGATCTATCTTTATCAGTGTTATCTAATCTAGTGAGGGCCCTGTGGCAGGTACGGGGCCCCGCCTACCTTCCCCTCTCGGTGGTACTGTCTACAGTTTTATGATACTTCAGCCTCGCCTTTAACTCGTAGGCTTAGTCCACACTGGCCTCGACCAGGTGCTGCCAGTCTGTGTCTTCACTAAATAAGTTGTTTTTTCATGAGTAAATTGTGCGCAACCTTTTTCTTCATCAAATCTTCTATCCGTCGTCAGTTAGTGAACGCTTACGGGAAAATTTAGCTGTTAATTCTCCCCACGTTGACCCGCGCTAGCTTTCGGAACACGTCTACAGGCTATAGTGTACTAACACCGCTCCATCCCGGTCGCTCGAACTCGCTGCCAGTGTGGACGTGGCCTCAGGGCGACAGGTGGGGGACGAGATCATGACTTCTTGTCGGGACATTAACTGGCTCTGGGACTTTTATCTCGGATTTATTGCAAATAAATATAAAGTTGTATATTGCATAGTGTCTCCCTCCTTAAAGGTAATTTCGTTCGATGCCTTGATTTAAGCTGATAGTAGACACGATATAACAACAGCCCTAACCACCTTATCTTGTGTCTTGCTGGAAAATTCCTTTGTTTTGTAATTCCATGAGATATGTTATACTCTTTTGTATATTCGTTTGTATAATCATACTGTACCATGCAATGATATGTAGACTATATAGATTGCAGAGTACAAATGAGAATGAAACTTTTTTCTTTACTGCTTACATAGAAGATAAATTTAGGAGAAAATAACGCATGTTATAAATAATTTCACATTCGTTTCTTGAATAAAAAGGCCTTCGTTCTGAAATATTCTATTGTTTGATCAAAGTGCATTGTGTACTGGAAGAATATGCAGATTCAGTATGAGAGAGAAACAGCTTTTCTTTGCATACATAATAGTCAAATGTAAATTCTAGAGGTTAGAACGGCAAAAATTTAGCAAGAATTAAACAAACAAAAATGTGACTAAGTTTGACGCCATTATATCCCCCCCCCCCTCCTCCTCTCTCTCTATTTCTTTTTCTCTATACATATGTGTTTTGTGTGTTTAATCATTTATTCATTAGATTATGTATGTACTTATTTATGTGGTTCTGTGTGTGTGTTTGTGGTTGTATTCGTGTGTGTGTGTCTGTGTGTGTGTGTGTGTGTGTGTGTGTGTGTGTCAGTGTGTGTGTGTGTGTGTGTGTGTGTGTGTGTGTGTGTGTGTGTTGTTTGTTTGCGTGTGCGTATGTTTATAATGTATTGTTTTCTATATCTCTGCATTCAGTTTTCTCTCCACACTGGACCATCGACGACCATGAGAGAACATTTATACGAGGTCTTCGCTGCAATCATTATCTTCGCGATCACAAATATATTCATCCGTAAGTAACTGGCATTATTTATCTTGCGTTCGTGAAGATATTGAATTTGCAAAGCTGCATGACCGTGACTTAGGTGCATGGCATAATGATAGGTAGGCATCCGAATGTATGTGTGATGTCTGAAACGTTGCATGACGCTGGAAAATAATTACAGTTTTGCTGGTCGTTAGTGATGCTGTTAATTATTTCATGCGATCATGCACAATGCTGGGTGATGATAGCTGCATTCCGCACCGTTGATCAACAGATTGAACATTGATTACATATACTGTCAAATTAATATAGGGTCATGAACTAGATACTCCAATAAAGAATCGCAACATTGCATCAGCTTGACCAAAAAAAAACATATTTCCCTTCTTTCCCACATGTTGCAGAGGGAGAAAAATACATCGGACTTAAGATGCAACAGAAGGTCATCAAACCCCTTGTCATTCAGACCAAGGATATCGTTAGCAATAACCCAATGACCTTGGGTGACCTCCCGCCCCAGAATGACCTGCAGTTGATTTCGTACGTTCGACATGTGTTGCTAAAACGCCCGTCACGTCGTCCGTATGACCTTAGACGCCCGGATAATCTGACCTCGGACATCGCTGATAACAAAAAGCTAAACGCATATTTGAAGAAGATGGTGAGTTGCTAAGTAGGGTGTTTTTGTTCGGTTTTATGCGCGCTGTACGTGGATCAAGATGTTATGAATCATAATCACTGCATACGGGTATTGTCGTTGTGAATCTCTCTCTTTCTTTTTATTTTTTATTTATAATTTGCTCTTTCTTTTTCTTTTTCTTTTTTCTCCCTTTATTCTTCGTTTTCGTTTCGTATTATGTTTATTTTCATTTTTTTGTATTCGTTTCTGTTTTTTTTGCTCTCTCTCTCTCTACTTTTATGTTATTTTATTGTTTATACTTTTATTGTTGTTTTTATCTTATTTTTTATTTCATTTTTATCATTATTTTCGTTTTTATTTTTTATTTCTATTTTCATTTCTATCTTCATTTTTTATTTCTATTTTCATTTCTATCTTCTTTTTTTATTTCTATTTTATGTTTATTTTTGTTTCCTTTATTTTCATTTTCATTTTCATTTTCATTTTCACTTTCTTTTTCATTTTTATTTTTATTAATTTTTATTTCATCTTTATTCATTTCAATTTTTGTTTATTTTATTTCTATTTCTATTTCTATTTCTATTTCTATTTCTATTTCTATTTCTATTTCTATTTCTATTTCTATTTCTATTTCTATTTTTATTTTTATTTTTATTTTTATTTTTATTTTTATTTTTATTTTTATTTTTATTTTTATTTTTATTTTTATTTTTATTTTTATTTTTATTTTTATTTTTATTTTTATTTTTATTTTTATTTTTATTTTTATTTTTATTTTTATTTTTATTTTTATTTTTATTTTTATTTTTATTTTTATTTTTATTTTTATTTTTATTTTTATTTTTATTTTTATTTTTATTTTTATTTTTATTTTTATTTTTATTTTTATTTTTATTTTTATTTTTATTTTTATTTTTATTTTTATTTTTATTTTTATTTTTATTTTTATTTTTATTTTTATTTTTATTTTTATTTTTATTTTTATTTTTATTTTTATTTTTATTTTTATTTTTATTTTTATTTTTATTTTTATTTTTATTTTTATTTTTATTTTTATTTTTATTTTTATTTTTATTTTTATTTTTATTTTTATTTTTATTTTTATTTTTGTCCCTCTCCCTCCCTCCCTCTTCCCACTCTCCTCTCCCACTCCCTCTCCCTCTCCCTCTCCCACTCCACTCCCACTCCCACTCCCACTCCCTCTCCCTCAACCTCTCTCTCTCTCTCTATCTATCTATCTATCTATATGTATATATATATATATATATATATATATATATA
>BOPN01005273.1:78663-81163 GCA_017312705.2 Penaeus japonicus
CCATCCATTATCACACCCAGTTAAAACATTGCTAAAGCTGTTGCACTTTGTTTACTGACCTTATTGTAGTTTTGACTTAGTATGGGTATTTCCTCTATCAATGCTGCCACACAATGTGTATACCTACCATGAGCACCAAGGATATAGTGATATGAAGCATTTCTTGCTCAAATTATAAAACAAGTTCTATACCAATTGCAATAATTCCGAGACAAAATTTATTATTACATTCTTTTTACCATATTAGATATCACTTAAGTACATCCTCCATAAAGATGTTTTTTCTTTAATTTAAGATTAAAAAACAAAATAAATAATCTCTACTTACAGGTTCTTCCTGTATTTATCATCTACTTGTAAAGTCTGTTCTTAACATAAATAAAATGTGGATACAGATATCTGGCACCTACAAGGCTTTCACAAATCTTAGGGAGCTTTTTGTTAATACTGTAATGACACTGTATTTTGGAAGCACTTGCCTTCTTCATTTGTGCAATATACAGGGAACAGGAAAAAAAAAGTTTTCCTCTCTCTTTCTTTTTCTTCTTTATTCCATTTGTTTCTGTCATGGATCTATTTGGCAAAATAATGTGCAAAAAAAATCAACAGTGTGCAGCTCAAGAATTTCTTTATCTTCTTTTTTTATGCCATTCCCTGTACAGTCCACCAAATGTATGTTCTTTGTTCTTAGATTTCCTTTGAGTCAACGTTATTTAAAACAAATGAATGCTTAGAAAACCTATCATGTGGAAATAAAACACCGACACAAAATTAAGAAACAAAATGTTGTGATGTTTTGAGTCAGATTAGATTCATAATCATATGAAAAAAAACTGATTTAAAACATCATTATCTGTTGTTCTTTTCTAATTATGGTCGTGTTTCATTTTGTCTTTGCATTTGCATTACTGTTTGTATTTTTGTCTGTTGCATTACATTTTGTTTGAGGTCTCTCCAGTCTATATATAAGCTGTGGTAATTTCATGAAATTATTATATTTTTACTTTTCCTTATCATGTAAGCAAAATTGAAGGTTCACAACTTCTAAAAATATACAGATCAGTGTAACATAAAATATCAAAACAGGTGACATAACTTGCATATCTTCCTTATATCTAATTTTTAAAAATGAGTTTGATTACTGTACTTAATACATTGTACACTTTTCCATAACAACTTATGCTTAACAAATAATCTTTTTGTGCTTCTTTCCTTACTCATGGATATAAAAGAATGAACCAACACTATCATTTGTAAATTAAATACATGGTTGTTAATGTCAATATGAAAGGGAAACAGAATAAAAAGAGCTTTATGCACAAAAAAACATCACAACCTAAAAATTGAAAAGGTTCAATGAAGTATTATCCTACAATTCAACATCATTAAAGATTTTAGAAAATAGATCAGAAAAATAAGTATATCATTTCCCATATACAGAAACTGCTTTTTACAAATTTGACTTTATTTTACTTCTAAACACTTTTGCTCTATGGACAATCATACCTCAAGCTCCTAATAACAAAGGAACATATATCAGGTAAAATTTTGCGCTTTTTTCACTGATGTAATTATAATCACATTTGTGCATTCAAGCTGCCAAATCCTTGTAATACACAAAGAAAAGGAGGAATGGATATGAATTTCTTAAAATAGCCATCCAATACAGTATCAACTGAGATACAAACCAGAAAAAATGCTAAATTTAAAAAATAAGTCTTAATCTACTATATCCTTATACCCAACTAGTCAAATAATCAGTAATTCTGCAACAATTTCTATAAAAAAAAAAAAAATACTCAACATTCAAAACTACAAATAAAACAGGACAAATTAGGGTCTACAACAAAGCAGCCAAGATTTCCTCTTTTTTTCTCTTCTTTTTCTTATTTACAATAAAATGTATGTGCATATCTGCATGCATTCATGTGTGTTTGTGTCTGTGTTTGAGTTTTAGTGTTTTGTATGTGTGTGTCTGCATGGAGAGGAGAGTAAGAGAGAGAGAGAGAGAGAGAGAGAGAGAGAGAGAGAGAGAGAGAGAGAGAGAGAGAGAGAGAGAGAGAGCACACATTGGGGAAAGGTCAAGTTAAAAAAAGTATTCCTATTCCAGCTGAAAATAGCAACATTAGCAGGACAGTCAGGGAGAGGTATTATTGACCGAGTCAGAATAGTCCTCACCACAACGATTATAGTCTAATAATCTTGATATAATAGTCATCTTAGTTTTAGAAATAGTGATGTCTAATAATCTTAATAGAATAGTCATCATAGTTTTAGAAATAGTGATAATCAGAAAAAATATATAAAAAATAGTATCTGTTAAAACAATTGTAGTATTCAGGACGATAACAATGATAACTAATAATATGAAAATAAAAGGGATAAATAAAAGGTAACAAGAAACCTGATGGAAATGATAGTAGTGAAAATAAAAGTAATAACATAAAAAAAAGAAAAAAACATCACCATGATTATAATAATGATATGAGTTATTATTTTT
>BOPN01005273.1:86163-93663 GCA_017312705.2 Penaeus japonicus
TGCACAAAAATGCCTTAGAAATTTTGTAAGAGATCATTGAAGATATACAGAATACTATTTTTGAGATCTTGGCACAAATGTTCTTGCATTCAGAAAAAAAACTTTACACAATATTATTATAAAAGCTATAGATAGACTCAATTCATCTCGAGTACAGTGTGACAATTTACACACTTGATAATTTCCCTCTTCTGTTTGTGGCTGCTCCTGCTGTTGCTGTTGAAGGAGGAGTTGTTGCTGGTAAACTTGTTGCATGTACTGCTGATAGTGTTGATCCTGAAGCTGCCTTATCAACACTGCTTGCTACGAGTATTTAAAGAAAAACAGGACATTACACACCTACAGCATACTACAAAAAAATAAGCAGTGTTATCTTTTGCCTAGTGTCAAAAAATCAACTGAATAGTCCAAGCCTTGTCAACAATTTGTGAACTATGTCTTTTACTCACCTGTTCTGGGTTGCCAGGAAACTGCTGCTCAGCATATGAGCGAAATTGCTCATAAGTCTGTTGGTTTAGAGCTTCTTGGATCTGTCGCCTAAAAATATAGGTTTTCAAATTACCAAATATGTACAGAGACTTTCAGCATGGGTTATGTCAAATTGCAAAAGTGGTGAGATTTAGTCATTTAATAGATAATCCTGCAGCAGATCAACCTGGTAAATATTCTGTCTTTAATTCTTTGTGTGTTACACTGATCAGCCACTAATATAGAAATGAAAATCTGACTTTGTTGGTAAATCATTTTAGTCTTTCACTTGTGATAATTTTCTGCCTGTATATGCCTTGTGCTGTACAATGTGTTCTAAATAGATCTATGAAACACTTGGTGGAAATGGCTATCATTTAGGTACAAATGTGGAAAAGAAAATTCATTTAAACTGTGCTTTATCAACACTTTCTTTGAATGTGACCATTATCTTCTGCTCCCTCTAGTATTTGCCTTGTGTACAGTGTATTAAATGAGCATGCTTTTGAAAGCAATAAAATACCACATTATCTGAAGACCCCTCCTTCTTCTTCTTACTTCTTTAAGGGCATTCACTTGGATAAATGCAGAATAGGACAAATAACAAACAGTAGTAAGAAAATAAATGACTATGATTTCATTCAACCCTACTTACTAAAGGAATAAAAGTAACATTACTTTATTTTCACAAATATTGTTGCCCTTTAAACCATTTCATATGACTTGATGTTATCATCTATCTGATATGACTTAATTCTTTTATTCATCAAAAGAGAAGATTACAACAACAGCCATTTCAAATATTTCATGACCTTGGCTATTCAATAACATATTGGAGAAAAAATACTATAAACTCACATATAATAACAGCCCTGACAATGGCAGCAACAAGGCAAGAGAACTTTGAACATAAATGTAAGAGAACCATGAGTGCTTTTTCTAATGCACTATTTTGATATGTGATATCATCCATCCCATTCTGCTTCCATAATAAAACCTTGAAATATTTCCAAAATATTTCCTATATATTTGTTACAGAAATATACATCTAATCCACTATCACCCTAACAACACCAAACATTTTTTTTCCTAAAATGACATTATGACACATAAAAACCCTTTTCTTTCTAAATACTTGGACCTACTTTGTCTCTTCCTGCTTCTTCCTCTCTTCTTCCTCCTTTCTCCTCTCTTCTTCCTCAAGCTTTCTCTTCTCTTCCTCTTCCTTCCTTCTTTCTTCTTCTTCTCTCCTGAAACAAAGGCAAAAATATACGATATGGTACTGTCGCATTTCATGGGTTATAGTACTTCCTGCACTTCAAATAATGCCAGAGTAGTAAGATGCTTATGATCTTTACTCTTATCTACACTTATGATACTATCCATCTCTCTACCACACACTCAAAGCAAAAGTCACACTCTCACACTCTCACACTCTCACACTCTCACACTCTCACACTCTCACACTCTCACACTCTCACACTCTCACACTCTCACACTCTCACACTCTCACACTCTCACACTCTCACACTCTCACACTCTCACACTCCCACACTCCCACACTCCCACACTCCCACACTCCCACACTCCCACACTCCCACACTCCCACACTCCCACACTCCCACACTCCCACACTCCCACACTCCCACGTTCTCACACTCTCATTCTTTCATGCTTTAAACTCATTCTTATGCTCACATACTCTTCCTCTTACTATTTCAGGCTCACACTCTCATCCTCTCAGTCTATCCTATCTTTCATTGTTTCACTCATTGTTTTACTTTCTTCATCTACTTACGCTAATCTCTCCTTCTCCAATTTGTCGGCCCAGAGTGCTTCGACGTAGGGACGGAAGGTCGGAACAAGGTCGGTCAGATTGTTTACAAACTGCTCCATGGCAATCTCTCGGCTCATTGACCCAAGTGTCTGCCAAGCTAGCCTATAAGAGAAAAATCTTTATTGAACTTTTCTATATCATCCTCTTAATTTCTTAAATCTTCAGACTAGCATATCTTCCACTTCGGCAAGGTTTATACTCATTACTTGTCTATAATCATGTAATTTACAAGACAGAATTACTTATTATAATATAAACTCATGTTCACACCTGAATTATAAAATAGCTTACACAAGCCAAAATTAGATGTAAACACCTGAATACATAACTCAGTATTCAATAATCCAATAGTAAATATGAACATCTTTATGCTAATCAAAACCCCACGCAAAAATATATCCTCCTCGTTAACGTACCTTCTATCTTTTCCAACAACATCCAGCACACCGACAGGTGGAGATGAAACAGGATCATATGGGCCGTGCGTCACCTGCTGCGTGAGAGCAACTAAGGAACACTTCTCAGCATACCCAAGATGTACAGCTTTTCCTTCCTTGTCTGTAATAAGACAAAATGTTGAATGTGAAAATCGTTTTACTCTCAGCCAAATGTTACTATTCCTTTTCTTATTCTCTTTGCATAATCATATTTGTTTACTTCTGCCTTCTCAAAAAAAAATATATATATATTGTGTATCCCACAAATTTAGTAAAGGCTGAATAACCATTTTAACAACATTAACTGTGAAAATTAATAACCATGGGACATAAATGAAGGATAGTACCATAAATATTCAATCCTAGTTTTTAACCCATTAACGACGGGTTACAAGATATCACGTCTAGTGTTTTTTTTGGTCAGATGCAGGGGACGAGATATTTAATCAAGGCCGGTGCGCTGGGTGATCAGCCGTACAGCGCTCAGCCGCGGCTAGTGCAGCCGAGAATCCCGAGGCGTTAGGCTTATGCTTAATAATATCCCAGCATTTTGACCATTTAGAGCCAAAATAGCCCTGCCGTTAATGGGTTAACTTAAAAGGACCTTCATACATCTCTTCAAGCTAATCAATACTTATTTTTTTACATCAAAAACTAAAATGTCTTATAAAAGTAGCCCTCCCTTGCTTTGAATTTAAACAGCATAAAAAGTCTTTAGATACCAAAGATGAGGTGAAGCCTAGTTCTTCACGTTAACTTCTCAACAAGGTATTTCATTGCAAGACCAAGAATATCAAAGAAAGTTTGTTGTTATTACCATGACAAATCACAAAAGCATATAAGTAAACTTATGAATGCTGCAAATATTCTAAAAATCCTTATACTGACCAGTAAAAAAAATATTTACTTCATAATCACAAAGCTAATACAGTGCCAACACAAATGATTGATCAAATAATTTATATTCTCCCTACACAACAGACTGCAAAAACTGCATGATCACAGAGAATCAAATTAATAAAAAATTATTAAATAAATAAACATTTCACCATCATCGGGTGTGTTTTGGCCATGATATTAAGCTTGTAAAAATGTTATATTTCAAATAATAATGCAATCTAAAACTACATAAATGAGCAGTTCAGAACTCTGGTATTTTAATCAATTTCTCTATGTATTATGCATATATCTACTGGCCACAAAGTCACTCATATCTTAAAATATAGCAATCTAAGGCATTATTATTTCTATTATCTTGGTGTACATATGACCTCTTTTACAAAACAATAGAGATGTAATATAGATGACATTTTTTATTGTGAGGAGGAGTTCTCAACTACCATAGCATATGCACTTACAGATAAGTAAGGAAATGGAAATCAATACCTATGTATGATAAAAAAAAAGGAGCATATATATAAACTGAAAGAATAATGCTCCAAATCAAACAAGATAGATATAAAGATACAGGAATGCCAGACTTTGGCAGAGAGTTTCAGAACTTGGACTAACAATTAAAAAATGTAGTGGACTAACAATTAAAAAATGAATCATTATAGTCACAGGCCTGAGTTTGAGATTTCTATATAATATCCATATACTGAGGCTGCCTGTATGACAAACAACCCATCATTCTAATAATAGCCAAGGATATATATGATAGCAGGAGGGTCAAGTGCAGATACAAAAGTTGCATTAATGATAGTTATATGCCATGAAAATGATATTCCAAGTTTTCAGTTTCTGGTTAACAAAGTCACACTATCTAAGCCTCCAACATTTGCACAATTGAGATTGGTAACATAATACATTCACTGCTGAGTCATAGTATCTAAATTTGATCTTATATACAAATGATCTGCATGACTTTGCAACATCCCATACTAATTCATGAATCAGTAGAATCATCATGATTTTATTATGACCCTCAATCTTTTTTTTCTATTCTTCCCCTTGCAAGATGCATCATAAAAATCAGCAGAAATATTAGACCAAAAATAAAGTTGCCAATATAGTATCTATTTCTATGAAAAAGTAATCTGATTACTAATTAATCACTGCCTACATAAGCATTCAATAGAGTCAGTTACAAAAATAAAAATTAGTACTGCCCATCACAACCATTCACCTTCATCACCTCCAACATGAATTATCCCAAAATATGGAATCAAATTGGTCAACATCAAAAAGCTTTCCAGTAAATATATACCACATATATAATATCAATGTAACATCAAAATGGTTGCTATCACTTGATTCTGAGCAAAAACAAGCTGTAAATCACTTAAGAGCACTGCATGACCATGATTCATATTTGCCCTTAGATCAGCAATGACTTGACTCATTGCACAGAAAATTTGCATGCATCATTGAGTTGTGCTGTCACTGTCCAATTGCTTCTATCTTTTTATCTAGATTTTCCAATGCTCCATGTCCATCCCAGGATTTCCAAATTCAATATTCTGCTATACATCCTCCATAACTCTCAAAAACAGGTTGCTTTTACAGAATGAATCATTGAAACTATCAAAAAGGTCTTTGACTTTCTTTATACTCTTTATCTATACCATTATTGCCATCAGCTTAAACAGGTAGTTTATACCTTGGGATCACACCGAGGGTATAATTATAATTAAGACCCCTTTTTCAGTATTTAAATAAATAAGGGGAGCACAGAGGTAAACTGCTTGGAGTATAGGCTGATAACCCTGCATTGATGGTCCATCTTTTGGTCCAGACCAAAGCTGTCAAAGGGTGGTTGACAATTTGAGGGTTTGGTGATAGTTATCGAGAGGTACTTAAATTGTCACATGTGTATATACTCATAGGTGTTCCATTTGTATAGACACTTTTTTTCTTAATTTAATTCACATGTTAACTAGCCACTAGGAGTGGCATTAGGCAGTTATAAGCCCCAGTGTAAAAAGGTTAAGTAGGGGAGACTCATTTGCTGTGCATCAATATGTGGAGCTATAGCCTTCCAAAGAAACCCTACTCTTTTTTCTTAACACTTTCATGAAAAATACAGCAAGAAAATAGATGCACCCCACACAAAGACTGAAATCACTGAACTAATAATTTGCAATGATAGCGAGCAAGTATTCTGACCATGCAGAGATTTAAGCTGCCTGCCAATATTGGGTTAAGGACCATTGGTTGAAACAGATCTTTTCAAATTAAATTACCTCTCATATTTAGAGCATTGAGCTATATGTGAAACCAAAGTGATCATTCAAGTACAATGACTCATAAAGGGGGTATTGACATAAGCTATTGGGTTTTGTCAAAGCATTGATAGGCACAGATGTCACACTTACTCCAGTGGTGGATGTATTAGTAATATTTGTATGCATAATTATGGTAGTTCTTTATAATAGAAACACATTGCCAAAACTAACAAAATAGGTATCCATGGTTAGCATTTGATATATACTGTCCAGATACAGTTGTTTTATTGTGTGAAAACTAACTCTTGTGTCAATTTGAGAGATTATGATATATGCTAGTGAAGCATTTGAGGTAGTTTTGAATAAACTAATAAGAACAATAAATTACACTAACATCACACAAATAGAGTCACATGCCAAAGCCACTTTGTCTGACAATCTGGGAAAGGCAAGCTACATAACTACATAAATTTTAACAAGATATAGCTTGGACTGGTTACTTTTCAGTACACCACATGGGAGGTCTTCAAACACTAAATAGCTAGACATATATATGGTGTAGGTTTGTAAACTTTTTTTTAACACCATGAGGTATGAGGTATGAAGTAACTGCCTGACATCATACCAGCAATATCATCAATTGGAGGCCAACCACAGCAATCTGGACAATAAACCTCAAATGCAGTTCAACAACACCAAATTCATTAGCATTGGCAACATACAGCTTTTAAACAGAATTACCAACATCGTATAGGACATTAAGAAATCAAGTAAAAAGTATCGTCTTAGTTTATGACAAAAAAAATGTACAGAATTAATAACTAGATCAAATCATTGACGTCTCCTGGGCAAACTAAAAATAATGAAGTTACTTGATATAGGAATATTCATAGTAATATAATGGCACAGCAGCTCATATGGTCTTCATCTTTCACTTATAATCAATCAACTGTTGTACTTTTGTTTTACCTAAATAGCCATCTATAGGAATAAAGAATTCCTGGATGTTCAATTTGTCAATAGACAATATATTACTAATAAAAACTACCCTTAACAAGACAGTCATAAGCAAAGACAGTTTTGTGTTGCTCATAGTGAAGTTTAACTATTTGAGACAGTTCAGCACTAGTTCTCACATCATTAAGACAAACTGTTTTTGGCTCCAGTACAGGATATACAATGGGGATACACCCAAGAGGTTTATCGTCAAGTACGAAACCAGTCCAAGCTCTATTCTACCAGACTGTACTTGGAGGTTATTTGTTGGGCTTTTCACCACAGCCCCACTAGGGATACTGGCAACCGCAAGTATTATGCTTAAAGTACATAATGTCAGGGAGTAAATTATAAGAAAATGCCATCTTTTACACTTTTATCTTATGTTAGGTAGAATAAAAGAAGATAAGATCTTACGTAATCACATCAAATTACATGGGATGCTGTGGCCTATACACCTTAAACTCCAGCACTACTCAACAAATCTCTACCACTTACTCAGGTAAGATAAATCCTCCCTCGCAATCTATCATCAAACAAGGAACAAGCCCTAACTACGCAGAATGTAAATGGTAGAAGCTTGCTGACCTTTGCA
>BOPN01005274.1:15000-17500 GCA_017312705.2 Penaeus japonicus
CCCCGTGATTGGTTCATGTCTTGATAATTCAAGATAAGGCCCAGGCTAATGAGTTCGGCAAACGGTCGGCCTAAGGGTAACTGAAGTACTAGTAATGGGTGGGGGCGGCTCATTCACGGAATTGTAGGCCTACTTTCGTTTACATGTACAGTTAAACGGTGTGATTATTTTATGGTAAGTAGATCATGTTTTCGTTTCCTATGTTGTTTGCTTGCGT
Organism: Penaeus japonicus; assembly: GCA_017312705.2. Classification (NCBI taxonomy): domain Eukaryota; kingdom Metazoa; phylum Arthropoda; class Malacostraca; order Decapoda; family Penaeidae; genus Penaeus; species Penaeus japonicus. Next base: position 15,218 of record BOPN01005274.1, read on the forward strand.
GTTAGTACATGTTCGCCTTCTTTTGATTTGTCATTGCAAGTCATTTTATTTCACTTTATTTTACGTTACAGTAATAATGCTTATAAACTTGGTCGGTGAATAATCGGTTTATCTATTTTTTTTACTGATATTCACATTAGACATAAGGTTCATAGCAACTTATTCTTGTAAATAATCTTAAATCCGGTGAAAAAAATGTGAAAGGAAAATAGTAATTTACATGATTATCATCACTTGACTGATAGGAATATTTAGCACTAATAATAATGAATTGATGATGACAACGCTATATTAATGAAGATGCTGTATGATGATACTTCTACTTCTGTAATTAGCTGATGATATTGATAAAGATAATGATAACGATATATATATATATATATATATATATATATATATATATATATATATATATTTATGATCATATTAATGACGCTAATAATTCTGATATTAACAATGAGGATGGTAATGATAATAATAGTAATAATGAAAATGATAGTAATGATAATGATAATGATAATGCGGATAATAATGTTAATAATCATACTGCTACTTCTACTACAACTAATGATAAAAATATGGATAGTAATTATGATGATAATATAATGATAATGATAATAAAATGTTAATAGTAATAATGATAGCCATAATGATTATCATAAAAAAACATCAACAACACCACCATCACCACCACCAGCAACAACAATTAGGATAACAATTAAAATGGTAATGAAAATTATTATACGAATAATAATTCTAACATTACAAAAATTACAACAATTTAAATTAAGATTATAGTAACAACAATAGTGATGATATTGACAGTAATGACAATACGGATGATGATGATAATACAATAACAATATTGATGATATTGAAAATGATGATATTTGTTAGAGAATTCTTTTAGTGGGTCGTGTGGTCTATTGGATTCAGGGCTGGGCCTGTCAATCTGACAGCTCGGGTTCAAGTCCCGGTCAGGGAGGTAAAATTTGTATTTCTATATTAAATGCGTTACTGCATTCTACCATCTTTCACACACACACACACACACACACACACACACATACACACACACACACACACACACATAACATTAATGTTAATAATGATGATAATAGCAATTATGGTAATCATAATGATGATAACCATACTAAAAATAATGATAATGATAATTATAATGATAAGGATAATGAAATCAACAACAATGATTACGATGATAATAATAATGATGATGATCATACTAATAGCAAAAAAAGAAAAAGAAAAAAAAGATAATAATGATAATAGAAATTATGATAATGATGATAATGATAATTGTAATAACGTTAATGATGATAACAATGATAATGATAATGATAATGATGATAACAATAATAATATTACTGATATTAATAGTAATCACAATAATAGTGATGATAAGGGTATGGTGATGATAGGTAATGATGACAATCATGATAATATAAATAATGATGATAATGATAACAATAATATAACAATAATAATGAAATAAATAATGATAATGATGATAACAGTATAAATAATGATGTTAATAACAATGATAATTATGGTAATAGCACTAACGCTCACAATAAAGATAATATTAGTAATAACAGAAACTAATAATGATGATTATAATATTCATAATATTACTAATCAAATGATAATAACATCAATGACATTGATAACAATGACAATGATAATGACGATAGTCATAATGATAATGATGATAATGATACTAATGATAATATGATGATAATGATAACACCACTACTCATGATAATGATATTGATAATAACACAATAACTGGTGAAAAAGGAAGAAGAATAACAATAAAACAAATCCAGAAAATACCTACCCTTGCAGTTACATCATGCAGTTATCTGTCAGAGACGAAGGGGAGACCTTCTGGCCATGCTTTTGCCCTCTGAACCTAAGACCCGTAGAGGATGACCCATGTAGCAATCGATCGCCCCAACACTGGATTCATATATCTTGTTCCTAAGTATTAATGGCCTATTATTGCGGTCCGGCCTCGATAATCTGTGAGAGGCTTGGGAGGGAATTGCAGTCATTAGTTTAATGCGATCACGACGGCGCTGGAAATACAGCTGCCAGTGCCAATGTCGCCTGAACCTCGCGCTTGACTGCCACCTAATGCCATCTGCGGGTGCCACCTGACAGGGGCTGCTGGGGAGAGAGGGAAATGGAATAAAGCAAGGAGATGAAGAAGAATATCGTTTGTCGGGGGTATTACAGGGATTGAGATGAATAAGAAACACG
>BOPN01005274.1:27500-32500 GCA_017312705.2 Penaeus japonicus
CTGGATAAATCTTCTCTCTACTACGGGCGTTCCGGGCGTAAGTAAGCGACAATGAAAGGTTTGTTAAGGACGCCGCTTCATTATGTATGACACTTTATTGCCCCAAAACGTCTAACAGTACTTTAGTTTATGTAATTGATTATCTGATGGGGACGATTTTACTGTTTTTGTTACATGCACTAGTGTTGAGTTGATATCATAACTATCATTATCATCTTCATTATTATCATCACCATCGTCATCATCCTCATTATTATCTTCTTCCTCCTCCTTTTCCTCCTCCTCTTCTTCTTCTTCCTCCTCCTCCTCCTCATCATCATCATCATCATCATCATCATCACCATCGTCACGGTCTACGTTATCGTCATCGTCATCATCAACAGCATCATCATCATTATTATCATCATCATCATCACCATCATCATTCTCATACTCATGATCTGCATTATCATTATGATTATTATCATTTTGATTAATCATTCAATTTTCATCCTTATCATTAATTGTATTAATATTAGTATGGTCATTATCATTATGACCATAATTTTTTCTCCTATTATTCTTATCATTATCATTATTGTTATAATTACCATTTTTATCGTCCCTTTTATTGTCATTACTATCAATATTATCAGGGTTATCATCATTCTTATAAAAAAGTTTTATTGTTATCGTTATCGTTACTATCATTATTTTGGATATCATTATTGTTATCAGAATTATTATAACATCGTCATTAGTATAATTGTTATCTTCAGCATTATTGTCATGATCATCATAATCATAATCATCAAAATCATCATTACCTTTATCAATATCATTATCATTATTATCATCATTACTATTATGATCATTTTCATCATGAACGTTGTTATTATTGCCAATATTATCAGAGCAATTATTCTTCCTATCATCATTATTATTTTCATTATCATTATTATCATAAGTATCATTTTAATTTTTGATCTAGTATATTAGAGTTATCATTAGTATTATTGTCATCATTTTTATCATTATTATTTTCATTATCATTCTTACCAATTTTGATTTTATTTTCCTTCTATTATAATCATTATCATCATTATCCCTATGGCTATAATCATAATCATTATTGTTGATGCTAGTACATTAGGGTTTTTAATGGTATTATTATACATCATTGTTATCATTATCATTATGATTACTATTTTTATCAATCTTTACTTTATTATCTTTATAATTGTCCTTAGTATTTTTATTGCCATTAGTATTGTAATCATCATCATCATCATTATCATTATTGTTCTTGTTATTGTTCATATCAGTATTTTTATTTTTAACATAATCATTTTCATATCATTATTACCATTATCATCATAACTATTATCATCATTGTCACTACTGCTGTTATAAACAATATCGTTATTGGAATTATATTTACTACTATTACTGTTACGGTGATCATTATCATTATTAATAGTAGTATTAGTAGTAGTAGCATTATTAGTAGTAGCATTATCAAAATTATCACCATCATTACCATTTACACCAAAACAATAGTATCAAGAATAGAACTAAAAAAAAGATTAGTAACAACAACAAAAATAACAGCAACAACACTATAGAGGATAATCATGATGGTATTGATAATGATGAATAAAAACAATGATATTGATAAAAAATACTAGCAATATGTGATAATGATGATAATAAAGATGATAGTAACAATTAAAATTGGGATAATCAACGAGGATAATCATGATGAAAATTATCGTAATCATTATTGTGATAATGATTATGGTAATGATGCTGATGATCATTGATATTGATAGTATTATTAGTAAGGATAAGGATGATTATCATTATTACTATCATCAGTATCTTTATCATAATCATTTTTCAGTATCAATATTATTATCATTATCATTATTATTATTATTATTATTATTATTATTATTATTATTATTATTATTATTATTATTATTATTACTATTATTATTATTATTGCTACAACTATTATTATCATTATTGTTATTATTATCATTATTACTATTATTATTATTATTATCATCATTATTGTCATTACTATTATCATTGTTGTCATTATTATCATAATCATCATTATTACTATTATCATTATCATTGTTATTCTCCTGAATATCATTATCATTATCATTAATATTATCATTATCATCAATATTAATTTTTTATCACAATCACTACTATCATTCTAGTATTGATAATGGTAATAACGGTATTCTCTTCTTATTTTTTAATAACAGTGACAGTGATAATAAGGATAGTTATGATAGTAATGAAAACAAAGATAATGGTACCAATGAAAATCTTATTGGTGAAAACGAAAACAACAATAATTATGATAATATCAATAATAACAAGGATAATAATGATGACTACATTAAGAATAGTAATAGTAATGATAATGATGAATATAATGATAATGATAAGAATACTAATGATACGGATTATATGAATGATAGAGAAAAAGTAAGGATGATTATGATAACATGGTATCCATGAAAATATTGGTAACGATGATAACGACTGTGATAACAGTAAAGATAATGGTAACAATGATAACAAAAATAATAATAACAATAATAATCATTATAATGATAATGACGATAATGGGCATGATAATGATAGTAATGAAAATGATGAGTAAGATGGATGATATTAATGGTAATCATAACAATAGCATTAATGATTTTAATGATGATAATGGTAATAATGATGACAATGATAACATCAACAGTAATGATGATGACAAAAATAATAATGATAATGATAATAATGATAATAAGGATGATGATGATGATGATGAAAATAATAATATTAATAATATTAATAATAATATTAATAATAATAATAATAATAATAATAATGATAATAATAATATCAACAGTAATAATAATAATAATAATGATAATAATAATAATAATAATAAAATATATAAATATTAAGAATAAGAATAATAAGAATAATTATAATAATGATGATAATAATATCAATATTTATAATAATAATGATAATGATAATAATAATGGTAGTAATAATAACAATAGCAGTAACAACAATGATAATGATTATAAAAATGATAATGATAATGATATTGATAATAATGATAATGATGTTGATAATAATGATAATGATAATATTGGTAATAATGATAATAATGATAATGTTGATAATGTTGATAATACACTTGATTACAAAAATAGTGATAATAGTAATACTGATAACAATAATAACATTGATGATAGTGATGACAATGATGATGATAATCAAAATGATAATCATATTGACACTAATGATATAATTAACAACAAAAACAAGAACAACAAGAACATTAATGATTATGATAATGATTATAGAAACAACAGTAATAATGATAATAATGATGATAATGATAATGCCAATCATAATAATGATAGAAAAAACAGTAAGGATGATAATAATGATGGTATTGATGATGATGATCATAATAATGTTAATCATTAAACAATATCAGTAGTAATGATAATAATGATTATGATAAGAATCGACATTAATCTTATTCCTATTGTGATGTTGCTATCACCCATATCACCATCACTGACATCACAATTCTAAGCCGATGATCACTATCCTTTTTCTTTTATATTGTTATCATAATTATTGTCCTTAAAGTTATTCTCATTATCATCATCATTAATATCATCATCCTCATCATTCCTTAAATTACCTTTACTGCTCTTGCTATTGCTGCTTACTTGCAACGGGCGCCATGATACGTATGGTAATAATTCAATTTTAATATATACAGTACTAGCCCCTTTGGGACAAGAAACGCCGTTTTTCATCTCCTTCTTTGGAACTAATGCGAACACAAATGTTTTATTTTACGTTCAATTTATGGTTTCTACGTTACAAGATTTTCGCACAAAAGCATCACATATTTTCTAATCATAAATAGTGCCCTTTTAGGTCATATTGATCGTGTGACTCTTGACCTTTTCTTCATGATAATCATCTTTTGCCCCTTCTCCCCCTTTTCCCCGTAATCATAATCATCATCTTGTTTTCTCTCTCGTCACTTCTAGCATTGCGTTTATTTTCTGTTGACCACTGTCTCTGTTTCTCTGTTACTGAATGTGTGCGTGTTTGTCTCTACACGCTCCCCCTTATTTTTTTTCTCTCTCTCTCATCCACTCTTTCTCCCGGCCTCTCTCTCTTTCCCTCTTTCACTCTCTCTCTCTCTCTCTCATTATATCTATAACCATCTATCTACCCACCTGCCTATCTCCCTATCTATCTAACTATCTACCCACCTATCAATATTTCCATCTACCTTACCGTCTCTTCACCAACCTATCTATCTACGGACTCTACAAATGCGTGTATCTAGAAATATCAATTAAATCATATCCATTTCCCTTATGATCTAACTTCATTAAAACAATCTACCTAACATAAGGTTGTAATTAAGCTTCACCATTTTATGATAACCGATTCAGGCAAAAATCCGAGTTATAAAATACGCAGTGTATAGTTGCAAGTGATCGATATATAATCCGGCCGCCTCTCGCCCCCTTTGTATGCTATGGTTCACGAAAGGCCCATTTTCTTATAAGTCATCGTCTATTCTCTGGGGGAGAGTGGATCTAATGGGAGGTAATGGGGAGGAGAGGTTGGAGGTGCGGAAGGAAATGGGGAGGGGGGGGGCGTGTTTACCTGACTGGGGGGAGTCTCTTCGTCTTCCTTTTTTGTTTCTTTTTTTTCGGTGTGTTGCATCGTCATCGTTATAGCTTCATTGGTAATTTAGGGTTTTCAGAGACACACACACATACAAACATACAAATATACGCACGCATATATATACACACACACAGGCGAGCGGGGGAGAAGAGAGACGGGAACAAAGATGAGTACATCTAGATATTTAATATATAAAGCTGTGTGTGTGCGCGCACACGCGCGCGTGTGTGTGTGTGTATGTGTGTGTGTGTGTGTGTGTGTGT
>BOPN01005274.1:42500-47500 GCA_017312705.2 Penaeus japonicus
CACGCTATGCCATGTTGACGCAGAACTAGGAATTACAGCTGCGTTGTTACGGTTATGTAGTTTTATACGAAATTCTCCCGTTTCATTTATCTATCTATCCTTGTATGTACTTATTGATTTATTTCACTTTTTTTTAAGCCTTTTGATTGATTTCATATTTCATTTTTTCCCCCTGAGGTTTGAGTAACATCCTTAATAAAGAAATAAAGTGGGCGGCCATAAGTGATAGGCCATGAAGTGTGTCGCGTTGCTCGGCCCCGCTACTTGCGTCAAAGCGATGGGCATTATGTAAGATGTGATATTTACTACGTGCTTGAAGGCTAGCATTTACGATTGTTACAGCGCCGGAAATGGCTTTTGTGTGGAAGGATCAGGGTCACAGTGTGCTAAGTGTGCTGTTCATGTTGAAACGAGGTGCCAGCCTCTGTGTGTCTGTCTGTGTGTCTTTCTCGTATTTTTTATCATATATCTCATACAATTTGTCAATGATTTTCTTTATTTTCTGTCTCTTCTTTTGACCTTTTACTCTCTCTCTTTGGCATCATTCTTGAAGATGTGATCGAAACACGTCAATTGCGTAACTTGCTTTGTAATGTAATTCACATTTATATTTACACATTTAAATATTTGTCTATATCTATCTATCTATCTATTTATCTATCTATCTATCTATCTATCTATCTATCTATCTATCTATCTATCTATCTATCTATCTATCTATCTATCTATCTATATATATATATATATATCTTCCTATTTTCTATATCTCTCAGCCTTCAATATGATCTCTCCATAACGAAAGAGGAAGTTAGCAACAAGGGCTCACCGCGCCCTCTTCATACGCCCAAGGTCTGGACGACGCGTGTTCCCGGGAACTATAAATAGAGGAGGGAAGCTCGCGTGCATAAACCCGAGTCCATAAACGTGTCAACGCAGGTTCTCTCAAAGGAGCGGACTTTCGAGCTATAATCGCAACTGCCTTTCAGATTCTTGTTCTTGTCGTTTTATCGTGGCTGATTCTTATCTTTAATTAATTTTTCTTTCTTTGTGTGTGTGTGTGTCAGTGAACCTGAAAATGGGGGGGGAGGGGGAAGGATTGATTTCACTAAAGGTATAAATAAACATATAACCTATCTATTCATTTATTCTCTCTCTCTCTCTCTCTCTCTCTCTCTCTCTCTCTCTCTCTCTCTCTCTCTCTCTCTCTCTCTCTCTCTCTCTCTCTCTCTCTCTCTCTCTCTCTCTACCTCTACCTCTATCTATCTCTCTCTCTCTCCATCACCACCTGCTCTCTCGCTTCTCTGCTCTCAACTTTCCTGCGCCGCCCTTAAAGGCTATCGAGGCCCCTGCAATCATCCTGCATCACTATCAATAGCTAGCCTAACCCTGGAGGCCGCTTCGTGACGCAGCCCCAAGCTAGGGAAGCAGAAAGCCCTCGCCCTGCCTAAAAAAAAGTACATGGTAATGGAGGCCGCGTTGGCCCCAAATCCTTAATTGATTGCGACAGCGCCAATAGCCTGCTGAAATCACTGCCATAACGATGATCGCAAAGGTCAGAAAGTCAACAAAGTCTGCGACAAACTGAGCCAACTTACTAGACTGACCTAGTCCGATGACGTGGGGTCAAGGGAGGCCTAGCATGTTTATATGGTTTTGACTATTGGCATCATCATTATCATTATCATCCTCTTCCTCCTCCTTTTCCACCACCTCATCATAATCATCACCATCATCATCACCATCACCACCATCATCATCATCATCATCATCATCGCCATCATCATCATCATCGTCACAATCACCATTGCCATCATCCTCAAATCATCATCACAACTACACCATCGCCACCATAGTCATCATCTTCGACAACATCACCATCATCTAAAGCTAAGTTCATGCAATCAATACTCACAATAAACAACAGCAAAGCTAAGAATACCGAAATATAACAATAATGATCCATTCTTTTTGAACTCATGAACCGACAAGCATCTCCGGGAACACCAAGGGAATAAAGTGAACGTAAAGAGTTCACAAACAACGCGCTGCTTTGTTCGGAGCCTCGTTCAGCCATCACCAAAGAGGTACTTCACCATTCAGCCAAAAGTCCGACTTTCTCCTCCTTCCCGGCAAGTGCTGATCGTGCATACAGTAAAAGAACAGATCACTGTCTGTCACTGCAAAACGTGGAAATAAAAGGCGAAAGAAAGTAATATCGAAGAGGATAAAACTGGCATTTCTATTGTTCGGCGTATTGGGGAATCTGCTTCCAGTCCTTTCTCTCCCGATGGCGGCGGGGGAGGCTATGACGTACATCGTGACGTCACAAAGGCCCACGGTGACGTCACACCTAATGCCTTCCGTTTCGAGCGTGAAATTCCAGTCCACATCGCGATAATGTATTTAAAGCTCATCCCCCCTAGCCCTATCCCCCGTCTTAGACCCCCCCACCCCAACCCACTTCTTAAAATACGGTCCGACGAGTCCCTTCTGACTGTGTTTGTGCCTCTAACCTTTCGGGCGGCAATTGAGAGTACAAAAAGGAGCGCCATTTTAGTTCCCCCTCGAGGCGTTTCTTGGCGCTCGGCTGCTGCCTGATGGTCTTATTTCACGCCGGTTTTATGGGGTCAATTTCGGCTAATTAACTCTCTTATCCGTAATGTATTTGACATGAATTGCATGTCGGCTCGAGATAAGTTTGGGATTCGGGCTTCAGCCGTCTTGTCTCTGAAGCAACGATACTTACAGCTCCTTGCACAGGCCCTCCGGTTTCATTAATGTGTTTTTCTTGTTTTCTTTGCTTTTAATTGTCTTTTGTATACATCTTTGGCTTTGAGTCGTCATACCATTGACCTTGATTGTGTGTGAACTTTTTATAAAGCTTTTTTTCCAATTGTTTAATTGTTTTCGCTTTAATGGTTCAGAAAAATATCTTGCAGATTCAAATGTAAATAACTTTAATAAATAGCCTTAAAATATCCTCACTCTTCTCTCTCTCTCTCTCTCTCTCACTCTTCTCTTCTCTTTTCTTCTCTTTATCTCTCTCTCTCTCTCTCTCTCTCTCTCTCTCTCTCTCTCTCTCTCTCTCTCTCTCTCTCTCTCTCTCTCTATATATATATATATATATATATATATATATATATATATATATATCTACCTCAAACCCTCTCTCTCTGTCTCTTTGTCTCTCTATTTCTCTCTCTCTATCTGCCTCTCTCTCTCTCTTCTCTTTTCTTTATCTAATTATCTTTATATATATTTACCTCTCTCTCTCTCTCTCTCTCTCTCTCTCTCTCTCTCTCTCTCTCTCTCTCTCTCTCTCTCTCTCTCTCTCTCTCTCTCTCTCTCTCTCTCTCTCTCTCTCTCTCTCTCTCTCTCTCTCTCTCTCTCTCTCTCTCTCTCTCTCTCTCTCTCTCTCTCTCTCTCTCTCTCTCCCCTCTCTCTCTCTCTCTCTCTCTCCCTCTCTCTCTCTCTCTCTCACTCTGTACCTCTATCTCTCTCTCTCTCTCAATTTCTCTCTTTCGATCTCTCCCTCCTACTCTCTTTCTCTCTCGATCTCTATCTATCTATCTATCTACCTCTCTTTCTCTCACTCTCTCTATCTCTATCTCTCCCTCCTTCTCTCCGTCTATCTTTCCATCTCTCTCTTTCTTTCTTCCTATTCTTCTGCTTCTCGACTTCCGGTCCTTTTCTCCCGAAGCGTTTGTATTCCAAGGAAGCCATTTCGTTGTATAAAGCCTCTCCCTAGCCCAGGTTTTGTCACTTGGAAGAGGTGTGGGAGAACTGCAGCGGGATCGGCCGGTTTAACGAGCGCGGAGCTGCAGCATTCGCTTTCGACTGCCCCCCCCCCCCCCCCACACCCAGTCGCTACCCTTCACCCCTCCCTCCTCTTCCACCGTACCCCTAGTCGCTACCCTCCCACCCTCCCTCCTCCTCCACCGTAACCCCTAGTTGCTACCCTCCACCCCTCCACCGTACCCCCTAATCGCTACCCCCCTCCACCCCTCCACCGTACCCCCTATTCACTACCCTCCCACCCTCCCTCCTCCTCCACCGTACCCCCTAGTTACTACCCCCCTCCACCATGCCCCCCTAGTCGCTTACCCCCACCCCGCTATCCCCCCTTTGTCTCCCGCTATCGCTCTCTTTTTTCGACGCTTTTTTCTGGTCCTTTCGCAACGTTTTATATTTTTTCTCCTTCTATCTGCAAAGTCCTTTTATTTTCTCTTAGTTTATTTCGTTTCTTTTTTCGGCATATCTCTCTATATCTCTCAATCTCTATTTTCTCTTTTTTTATCTTATCTCCTCTCTCCTTTTTTTTTTTTTTTTTTTTTTTTTTTTTTTTTCTCCTTTCTTTCTCCCCCTCCCCTCCCTTCTCTTTCTATATCTCTCTCTCATTATAATTGCTATTATCATTACTTTTATCTTCATATCTATTATTATCATCATCATTATAATTATTATCATTCTCATCAATATTATCGCTATTATTATCATTACTGCTATTATCATTTTCATTATAATCATCATTATCATTATCAGGATTATTGGTATCATTTTACCGTTATAGTCTTCCTTGTTATCATCATTATGATTGTTATTATTATCAGTATTAATATATCTATCATTATTATTGATATTATTGACATCATTACTTTCGTCATAACTACAATCCCCATCATTATTATTATCATCATTATCATAATTACTGTTCTTGTTATTGTTATCACTATTGTTAATATAATTTTCATCCATATTATAATTATCGTCAGCATTATCATGATTGATATAATTATCCTCATCATTATCTATAACATAATTATTATCATCATCACTATCATTATCATTTTCATCATCGTCATCATTGATCCCATTATAATTACTACAACCTTAATATTAAACTAGTAATAGCAGCAGAGTAGTAGCAATAGTAGTAGTAGTGATTGTAGTAAAAGAAGTAGTAGTAGAAGCAGTAACAGTAGTAGTAACAGCTGTTTTGG
>BOPN01005274.1:52500-55000 GCA_017312705.2 Penaeus japonicus
GACACCCGCTGGGAAGAGCTGCCCACCTCGATAGTGCCTCTCCCCCCGGCTCACTTAGTGCCTCTTGGGCCCGACACTCACTGCCAAGCACAGCTCAAGGGGTGTGTGGGACATATCAGGTCTGTGTGCGTCTGGAGGAAGAACCTAATGTGTGAATTAGTGACAAGAGAGCAAATAGGATGAAAGATACATACCGAGAGTAGGAAAAAGAGAGAGAGATAAAGAAAGCAGGAGAGAGGATAGCTTGGAAGAGAAGCTGGAATCAGTTACTGCAGTGTTATAGTTGAAGTTGCGGAACAATGGCCAGTGGAGGAGGTGGATGGAATGCAGTGATCCCACTTCCCTCCCATTCCTTCCCGTTCCTCTCTCTTCCGCACGTACTTCAGGCGACATAAAGTGAGAGTTAAGTGCTTGTTTTCTTCTAGTTACCGGACGCTAGAACCCCCGGCCCAACTAGAACTGACAAGGAATATAGATCCTCGCTGAAATGGACTCTGATCGAACAGAGCTGAAATAAGATCGTATTGCAAAAAGGTTTTTAAGCCTTTAAATTACCTAGTGGAAGATCACCTCTCTCCCTCTTCCTCTGGTTTTGGGTTTTGGAACAGTGCCATGCAGGTGAAAATTGCTTTTGAAGGTAAGGAGACGAGAGCATCAGGAAAAAAAACACTAGCTGGCCTTTAGCACAGAGAGAGGTGATTAACCTTACCACATTTTCTTTTAACTGTCAAAAAAGTCACTCGGAATGATGAGTGAATGTGATTATGATAGGTTTAAAAGGGACTGTTGGTGGTGATCAATCATTCAGTTGGTGTTTGCAAAGATACCCGGTGTAGCGACTCAGTGAGATGAAGGCAAGTGTGAGAGGATATTTTGCGACAAAGGAAAATAGCCGAAGTGTGATGATAAGGATGGTGTAGAGTATGAATGATGATATCAAGTATGAACGCTAACCATCGCTTTGATAGCCATTTTAGTGATAAGTAAGGGTCGAAAATGAGACAGGTCGAAGGGTGAGCCTCCTTGGATCAGCTGGATATAACTGACCGGCTCACTGTCGATTGGAGAAAAAATGGATGCATAAAGTCCTCTTGGCAACTTACCTTCGTTTGATTGCGATGACAACAAACGGAATGAAGAATATGAAAAAAATATATATTGTAAAAAGCAAATAGAATGTACATAATCACGCCATTAACCGTTTTGATCTTATAATGTTGATAGTTATACGAAAATTAATAGATGATCTAATAGTTAAAATGAAAACCATTGAAAGGGCAGCGAAAAAAAAGAGAGAGAAGAGGACACTCGACTTTCGTGACTCACAATATAATCACCTTTAGGGATCAAAGACGCGAACGCTTGATAGTCGTTGTCGCATTCATGGCGGCGTCGGCGAGATAAAGCATGCCATGCACGTGCAATATGCAGCACGATCAGCTGATTCGTGGAAAATTAAGGGCCTTGCACAACCTTGAGATATTACCTATGTCTTGAAGGGGATAGGGACAGGCACTACGGATAGTGGATGCTATCCACTATCACGCAATTGCACACACATACACACGCATAAACACACGCACGCGCACACAAGTAGGCACGCAATCACTCGACAAGCTCCGCACACACGCACACACGCAGGGAACGCAGGGATAATCATTAGGCACTGCGGCATGGCCTGACACCTCTGAGCATCCCCTCCCTCCCCTCCACCCACTCGCTCCAGCTTCCCACGACTCGCACATCTCTCCTCCCCCACATCTTTCTCTCTGACTCCTCTTTTTCCATCGGGTTTTCCTATTTCTTTCGTGTTTTTTTTATTGTTTAAGTTGCCTAATTCTTGCTCTTTATGAGTCTCGCTCTCTTTCTCTCTACAGCTGTATGTTTCCCTCTCCTCTCTTTCTGAGTTCGCCTGTTCGGTTGTTCGGTTTCTCCCTTACTCTATATTCTTCTTTTTTTCTTTTCACCTCTTGATATCTACCATAGTCTGCTTTCCCTTCTTTCGTTCTCTCTTTCTTTATTTATCTCCATCTTCATCTCCATCTCCATCTCCATCTCCATCTCCATCTCTGTCTTCATCTCTCTGTCTCTATGTCTCTGTCTCTGTCTTTGTCTCTGATTCTGACTCTATCTCTGTCTCTGTCATTGACTCTGTCTCTTTCTCTGACTCTGCCTCTGTCTCTGTCTCTGTCTCTGTCTCTGTCTCTGTCTCTGTCTCTATCTCTATCTCTATCTCTATCTCTATCTCTATCTCTATCTCTATCTTTATCTCTATCTCTATCTCTATCTCTATCTCTGTCTATCCATCTATCTATCTGAATATCTCTTCATTCTATATAAATCTTTACCTATTTATCTACCTATTGATCTAACTTACTAACTCTCACTCCTAACTCCTCTCTCGTTTTCTCTTCTTTAGCGTTCTTTCACTCTCTCGTTCCTTCTCCTATTCTCTCTCCCCTCGTCTCTCTCTTTCATTCTTTCCCTCTCCCCTCCTCCA
>BOPN01005275.1:5000-15000 GCA_017312705.2 Penaeus japonicus
GGGGTGAGCGAGCGGGCAGCCCAGGCTTGCGGCCCGTGCGCCTGAGAATCTCGAAGCGTTCGGATGATGCGTTCGAAAACCTCGGTATAGCGACCGTGCAAAGCCGGAATGGCCCCGGCGTGAATGGGTTAACCTATTGTGGATGGGGGATAGATTTGCTTGCCCAGTGTCCATGATGGGTTTTATTTCATAGCGAGGCAGCTTCATGCAAGATGCCTTTACTTTTCCCACACTCTTTTACTCACTCATTGTAAAACTAGGGCCATTTTTGTGGTTTAATTTTTGTGTGATTTATTGTATTGAGAGATTTATGTGTTATATCACAGGCTGTCAATGACTAAGATTGTAGTTTTAGGGTCCATATCAGCTCATTATTTTCTTTATACTCAGTGTGGTAGAAGTATTTCTGTTTAATTGGAAGACAAAAAGCTACTTTATTTTTTTGTATTTGTGTGCTGTCATGAATGGATACAAAACATATAACCATGCACAGTGAAGATAACGTGAAGTGGTATAGAAGAAGAAGGAAACCTGTGCTTATGACTGTGAGTGCCACAGTAAAAGGCATCCCTTATGACAATTATAGTAAATGAAATAACACATGATCCAAAATCCCCAAATGATGCCCGTCATTAAGCCAAAGCTCCTACATCATGTATGTCATGACAACCATCCGCAATGGGCAAATCCATCAGTGATAGGACGGATATGTTCTTAATTCTGTTCCAATATAGCAGTATAACAAGCATGCACCGAAACCTCTCAGAGCGATATTCATCCTATTCTCTAAGGTGACAAGAAGAGATTTTGTATTTTTAAACATTTTATGATAAAAGTCAAGAAAAATGCAACTACACTGTGCTACAAATGGAAATATATACTGTGACACTTCATAAAGTGATAGGACATTATCATCATGTCGGAATTATTCTGATGGTGTGATTTAAGGTCAGCTGTTGTAAATGGACTTATGGATTCTTTATTGTCTGCTAGGAGATTATTTTCATGTGACTTCTATTTTTTGGGAAAATAGTATTGATATGTATCTGGTACACTCATACTCTCTTTCTCTCCTTAAATTCATTAAGATTTCATGAGAACTGAAAGTAGGAGGTAGAATCATCCTGAGAAAACTTATCTTCACAGATTCTTGGATGCAGAAAGTCGGAAGCAATAATGAGAAATGGGGACGTAATAGTATTTCCATTACAATATTTCAACACGCTTTTAAAATTCAAATGGATTAAAACTTACCCCTATCTCTTTCAGGTGTTGTTAATGTGGTAACGGCATCAAGGCCAAACACCCCAGCTGTTGGAAATATTATGTGCACAAGCCCAAAAGTAGCTGGCATGTCCTTCACAGGTGAGTATGTGATATTTTGATTTAATATATTTGATGGAGAAGTGATTATTAAAAACAAAATATTGTTGTTTTTTTTTCAAGATTCTGAGGATGAGCTGTATATTATGCCCTAATTTGATACTGATAGAAGTCATTTGTAGTTTTGACAGGGAATTTAACTCTGTATTTGCACAAGCTAAAATGCATAGTGGTAATATATGTGCTTTCTATCTGGCATATCAATGTTACAAATGTCAATTGTAAAAAAATTAAGGCTTTTTTCTTCGGTTTAATGACACATTCTCTCCTAATCTTAAATCAGGATCTACTGTGGTGGGACACTTGTTGTACAAACTCTGTTCAACTGGCATCAAGAGGATTGGACTAGAGTTGGGAGGAAATGCCCCATTTATTGTCTTCAATTCAGCCAATTTGAAATCTGCTGTTGAAGGACTAATGGTTGCAAAGTTCAGGAATGCAGGACAGGCAAGTGCAATAGAAATACAGAAGTACATAAGGCATAGTTACTGTAGGCTTTTGCTTCAGAGGTGTAGTAAAGGTTTGGAGTGTATAGAATATCTGGCCATAAATTAGCAATGGTTTAAAGGCTAGGATTTTACGTAGAAAGTAGTAAAAAGCTGCTTATTAGTTGTAAAATCATTTGAAATGAATTAGAAGCTAGAAAGATTATTTTCATTTAATCTTCATTACTTGTTATATGTTTTTTTCACTGAACACTAAAGTCAATCTGTGTTTATTGTCAGGCTCGAGTTTGAGACTGTTTGCCTGGGCATCACGTTAGAGATATTCCATAAAACTATAGTACATATAGTTAGAAGTAAGGTTGATAATAGAGTTATAGTTTTTTAAGGTTTGTCATTTGATTACAGATTTGACTAATTTACTTAACCCGTTCCCGACGGGGCCAATCCGGCTTAAATAGACCAAAATTCCGGGACTCTTGAATGCATAAGCCTAACGCGTCGGGATTCTCGGCCGCATTAGCCGCGAGCCAGCGCTGCGCGCTGGCTCCTCCCGCGCCCCGGGCTAGACAAAGTAACGCGTCCCCGTCGTGTAGCCCAAAAACCACTAGACGTGTTATCTTGTCATCCGTCGTTAACGGGTTAATCAACTATTTAGATTTGCAGATAAATGATAAAGCAAACTCTTGTACTGTTTATCCTTGAATTGTATTCATGAATATTATGTTGTGATTTTCATCATCCTTGCCCATCTGATTTAATCTCATTTTCATGACCACATTCATCTTTTCTGTTATCATCTTCAGATACATCCTTACCTTATTTGCATTAGCATCTGTTGCAGTCATTTTAGCTTGTATTTTACAGAAAGAAAATGTTTTGGGATAGGCTCCTGTTTTCAGCAATCCATAATTTTGGCTTAGAAATTACTTACTGTGGAATTATACTTTCTCTTCTTGATGCAGAATCTGTCTTTGGATCCAAGCATGCAGTTCAAAAATAGTTCTTCTCTCCACAGGCTTGCATCAGTGCAAACAGGATCTTGGTTCAGTCTGGAGTCTATGACCAGTTCCTGGAGCAGGTGAAGGAAGCTGTGAGCAAGCAACTGGTTGTAGGTGATGGATATGAGAAGGGAGTTAATCAAGGACCTATTATTAACCAAAGCCAGCTGAATAAGGTTAGTTTATCTTTTACTTGTTTACTAAGGTATTTACTGTTTCCATTTTTAGTGATATTTTATGTTAACACTTTTTTTTTTAACTCTTTAGTGAAGGGTGACAAGATATCATGTCTTGTGGTTTTTGGGTCAGATGCCGGGGATGAGATATTTAGTCAAGGCTGGCACGCTGGGTGATTGGGCGTACAGCGCTTGGCCATGGCTAGTGCAGCCGAGAATCCCGAGGCGTTATGCTTATGTGTTAGTAATATCCCAGCATTTCGACCATTTAGAGCCAAAATAGCCCTGTTGGTAGCAGGTTAATAGCTCAAGTTTTTATATCCCATTATTTCTGAAAGCTTTGATATTAGATCAGATGTGCTGATTGTGACATGTAGATAAAGGTATAAATGAGACTGAATAACTTTACAGCATGAGAGATATAATTAACATGTTTCAATTATATCTTCATTAGAATGACATTACTCTGATGTAGTTATAATTAAAATGTGTTAATTACAAATGCTTTGCATTGTGAAGTTTTTCTATCATGCGTAATGTAGTATGCCTTATGATGTAGTAAGGTATGTGGATAGGAATGAAAATGATCTTTAGTGTATGGGCACTCTTAGGCTGTGATAGTAAACTTGAAATGATTGTATATTAAAGGTTATGCAGAATTGCTTGAAGTTTTGAGTCACCATTTGTTAATAAAAAAAAGGTTGCAGATATAAAGGAGTGATGATGTTAGCGTAAAAGATATATCAGAATCTTGTACTTGAGTAGACATTTGCCAATTGATTTGAATGATTTTTTTTTCAATATGATTTCTAACAGAAAAAATTCCTTTCTTGATTTAACAAATTTGTATCAGGATAAACATGTGATAAGAATAGATGTGTATCCAAAATAGGGTAGACATTGAAAAGAAAGTAGTTGGTCTGTCTTGCTTATGAATTTTCTTGGACTGCAAGTGCTGCAGCTTAAGATTATCATATGAGAGTATGCAGATGTATTCATAAGTTTCAAGGTACTGAGTAAAATCCTCAGATATTATGCATTATAAGAAGCAGTAATCATTATATAAAGAATGTAGTAGAAGATGTTCAAAATATCTGATGGGAAGATTTCATTATCTGTGATGCCTGAAAAAATGAGCGTTGCTACTTGCATTAACCCACTCACGACGGGGGCATTCCAGTCTTGCATGTCACAATGCCAGGGCTTTCGAACGCTTAGGCCTAAATCATATGGTGCCACCCGGCCACCGGGCTTTTGAATGAGCGGTACAGTAGTGTACCACCCGTCCAGAGAGGGTTAAGAAATACCTTATCATAAGTAGGAATTTCTTATTGCAAGGACTAGCAATATCTTTGCATCTTTAGGATTGGAGATCAGGTGTAGCTATAATTCCTTGTGTCATTTATATCACCTTCACTTGAATATTACTTAGACTAAGTACAATAGATGCAATTTAACAGGGCCGGCCTTAGGAGGCGGGGGCTCAATTTTGATTAGCCCAGGTTCCTAACCAACGTACACCCATGTCTGTAGAATCATAGAAATGTTAAAAAAAAAAAAAGAATTAAAAAAATTATAGACTATCTCTGGTTGAATGGAAAGTAATCAAATTGTGTGCATAAAAGATGCACAGATTTAATAGATTACACTCTATCGCTGGCCGTTTAGGCGTGGAGCTCGACTGGGAGCAGTTGGCTTAAGGCAGGCCCTGTAGTTTGATATATCAAAATTCTTTTACCTATTTTTATCATATCCAAGTAAATGTCACTTATACTAAGTTGATGCCATGGCATGGATCAAACAATATTTAGCACCATTCTTTTACAAGAAATAACTAATTTTGATTCCACAAAAAACATTTTCAACACCATCCTCTCACCCTCAGGTCAATGGCATTGTCCAGGACTCCGTTGCCGCTGGAGCGCATTTGGTGGCTGGGGGAAACCCTCACAAGCTAGGGGGTCTGTTCTATGAGCCAACCATCCTTACTGAAGTGACTGAGGACATGCCTTGCTTCAAGGAGGAAATCTTTGGCCCAGTCCTGGCTATCAAGAAGTGAGGATTATCTTTTTTTCTTTGGTTGTGGTGCGGTGTGCTCCATTTTTTTATTGGTAAATGTTTGAACGGTAAAACACTTATGCTAATGACGTGGCATAAAATAACAAAAACAAAAACAAAAGCAAACAAACAAGCTATACAGAGTTTTGTTGGAACATGAGACAGTCAACTTCTCTTATTCATATTTTTTTTTCCTGATAAAGTTTTTGATAATTACATGAAGTTTCAGTTCTATTGTGCTGGGTGTTAAGTGTATGTAACAAGTGATCTTTCATGTTGTAGATATTCCATTGATATTCGGAATTAGTGGTGCAAAGTCGTGATTTCTTTTGTAATTTTTAGCAATATTCTTATTCCTATTTCACACATTGCAGATTTGAGACCGAGGAGGAGGCTCTGCAGATAGCCAATGACTCTGACCGTGGCTTGGCTGCTTACTTCTATAGCCAGGATGTTTCGCAGGTAATGAGTTCATGAGAATGGGTCTCGATGTATTTACAAGTCAGGGATGGAGATGCTTGAATTTCATCATCATCTCTAAATCATTTGCAGTTGGTGAATAAATGTCCTACAAAAATAAGTCATCAATCAATTATTTTAATACATACTAATCAGATGGTCCTTCTATTAGGTATGGCGTGTGGCCAGGAGACTGGAGACAGGTATGGTTGGCATTAATGAGGGCCTGATATCTGCTGCTGAAGCTGCGTTTGGAGGTGTGAAACAGTCCGGTATTGGAAGGGAAGGTTCCCGACATGGTATTGATGATTATACAGATATCAAATACATTTGTATAGGAGGCATTAATTAAATATTTGGCTTATTGTGGTTGGAGATGCAGGTCAGGGCAGCTTATTTTGTGATGATAATGGAGTTGTGTTTTTTTTTTTTAGAAATATGTCTTTATACTGATATGTACACTTTGAGGCATGGGGTTTTGTAGAGATATGACAGTGAAATGAAAATTATATCTTTCATTAGTTGTACATTATTTTTGAGGTCATTAGATAAAATGAATATACTCCTAACAGTTTACCATAATAAATATTTAATTATATTGAGTTTGGAGAAAGTTCATAATAACACATTCTCTAGTGGTTGATGTTAATGTACTAGAAATATATAATTGTAATGATCCAACATTAGCAGTACTGTAAATAAATGGATCCAGAAATTGGATTTTGA
This sequence comes from Penaeus japonicus, assembly GCA_017312705.2. NCBI lineage: Eukaryota > Metazoa > Arthropoda > Malacostraca > Decapoda > Penaeidae > Penaeus > Penaeus japonicus. Next base: position 11,247 of record BOPN01005275.1, read on the forward strand.
TAAATTGAAATTTTGATTGACCATAATTTGATGATAGCCTGGAGTTTTAAACTGCACTTTCTGATAAATGGAAAAAAGTGTAAACAGTTCCATCCTTCTCACCATGTCTCAGTTATTTGTCTGTTTCTTAGTGTTGTTTTTGTCTGTCTATTCATCTGTGTTTTTTTTTCTCTTTCTCTTATTAATTGTGACCAATATTTTGATTTTTATTAGATTAAAAAAGACTGTTCTAAAAATTTACAACACTGCCAATGATGATAATAATTATGGATGATAAAAAAAAAGAGTTAATCCAACATTGTCAGCAATTGATTATACATATTTTTATCGTGGGTTTTGCTCTCCTGTCATGTCACTTAAAAAAGGTCAACACAGTCACTTTAGATAGAATAGTAACTAGAAATAATCACACAGGAGATGATGCTGAAGTTTGTGAGGAAAAAATCAGATTGCACTGTTCTGCTTCTTGCTAGATCATATAGCAGCTGCACAAATGAACATGCTCTTGTCTCTGCTCTTTGGCTTAATGTTTATATATCTAACTTCACTTTAATGAGGAGCTTCACGGAGAGTACAACCTCATAGATGTTCAGAAAATGGTTCAAATAAATTAAAGGAAAGGATTTCTTTATGTTCTGTTTTGTTTATGTTTATTCCAGAATTAATTTGTTTTATCCGTGTCACTGTTGTGCATTTTATCATTTTATGTTGTAGAGTATGTTATATTATAATATGAAGCATTTTGTGTTGTAGAGAATATGTATATTGATTGGATATGTAAATTAGAATACAGTTAAACAGGATATATTCCAAGTATAGTAGGATTACACCAGTTTGCATGAAACACCATTTTTGTTATAGCTAGGAATAAGTATGTATTATATTATTAGAAGTATATAGACTATAAACTATATCAGCACTCTGGTTTACTAAAAAGAAGATTACAAAAGATGTGAACTGTTTATTTTATCTTATTGTTTTTTGTAAAAAAAATTATTTAATGTAAAACAAATTATAAGGGTAATGGTCACGAATATAGATGCTAAATTATATTGATAGCACAATTCTTAACCCAATGACGACGGTGCGTCACACCCGTGTGACACAGCCAAAAACTCCCGTGCCGGGGCGTCATGCGATAGTGACGATTTCAATGCAATATTGCAATCGCCCGGCATATGGGACTTCGCGTAGAAAGTGCACCCGTCGGGAAAGGGTTAAGAGTTATTCCAACCATTTCATATATATATGCTTTATTTTCATTCTATTGTCCTGCATATTTTATGCCCTGTGTACTCGACCATGCAATGGCTTCCATTAAGCTTTACCTATTCAACAACTAAAAATACATTTTCCACAATACCCATAATCAACAAAAGGTGAAACTGTATGCACTTTTCACACACACCAATACTCACTTTCTTCCCAACTTCAACTTTCTCATACGCGTCAAATACTGTGTGATTTTCAGCAACCTCTGTCTGCATTTTTGACGAAAATACTTCTTCCAGAACACCAGGTTTTGGTTCTCTTACAGTATTTATCAATACATACAGTATTAATATGATGTGTCAAATGTAATAGGGAAAAACAAAACAAAAATGTATTTCCATCAATTCGTTCTTTCTCTGTTTGAAAAGTAATCAGATAGAAGCCTTTTTTCTTGATATCATGTGTTTACAATCTTGGATATTTATTTTATCAAAGTTGACCTTGTAAACAATCAGAGAGTGGATAATCACATGTTTTCTTTCTCTGTTTTTTTTTACTGTTGTTATATTTGTTTTTTTTTGTTTAAACTTTTAATGTTGAATTTGTTGAGTGCCATATTGTATGCCCTGATTTTTGCAATGGATAGATCACAATTAGGAAGAAAACTGTATTTTGAAAAGAAAAGAAAATGTCTTTCTTTTTCCAGAAATTTTCTGAATTATAAGAAAAATAATCATGAAGAAAAATATTTTATGGAATAAATTGTCACTTTTTGGTACTGACTGAGTATTAAAAAAGAATCCTGAAGATATTTATAATTGATAAAGGTAATATTAGACTTGACATATCACAACCTTATTCACAAATGTTTTCCTTAGTTCAAAAGTTGAGTTATGTTGTACAAATATATGGATTAATTATAAAATTAATTTTTTTACATATTGCCCAGTTGGGTAAATTTGCAAGGGAGTCTTCCATTGATGTTAACTGTTGTTTGTCATTTGATGTGCGATGTATTCATAGAAACCACATGGAAGGTCTGCTGTTCATGTAAGATGTTCCACTGTATTTTCTGTTGCCCCTTGTAAGTGTATTTTAAAAAATTAAACTGGAGATTTATCCTTCGTATCTTTTATTATCCTAATTGAAATACCAAATATTTGTGAAATCGTAAGAAGAATATCAGTATCTGATTTTTTTTTTTTTCAACATGATGCTACATAATGAGAACAAAATTTCACAGATAAATTACTTCACAAAACCACTGCTGTTAGCTGTTAATGGCAAAAGATAATCTCAAAGGGTAATCTGGCCCAAACCTCATATTTGCAGTTAATTTTGGTGCTTTAAGAAACACAGCTAATATGGAACCGACCCCAGGATTTAGGGAGCCCAGTATAATATTGTTTAGATAGATAGTCTACAAGGCGTTTCAATATTCCATAACCAAATTTGAATTCCGTTTTATTTCATATTGTATACATATTTATCATATGTTACACATACATATTATTGTGTATGTATTTAATGTCGTTATATCTTATCTGGTGGTATAAGTATTGGGATTTAATAACGTGCCTTCGTCAGCAGTTCGCCCTAATAAAATGACAGCGGGGAGCCGGCCGGCACCTCCCCTGTTGATCTGTTCCGCGTATCTCGATTATTAGTAAATCAAAATGGAAAGTGAAAAAGTATTTTAGTAACAACCATTATTGTCTTTTTCTTTGAAGTCTGAAGACCAGTGACTGAGAGAATTGATCTGATTGATAAAACGATATATTTTTTTTATATGCAATATACGAAAAGAGAGTCTTGGCACAATGGAAGACAGCACTACAAAAAAAGACATGCCTATCCTAACTCAAAAGTAACAGACTATATTTATACTTTCTATTTCGGGAATAAAGGCACGCGATTTACAGTGAATAAGGCAGTTCCTTTTGTAAAATGATTTCATTGAAATACAGACCTTACATTCGTTAAGGAATACAAACTCACTTGCGATGTTAGAATTGTTTTATATATATATATATATATATATATATATATATATCTCAATAAAATGTATTTTAATTTACGAAGACTAGGAGTACTTCAATATTTTCATATACATTTTATGAGTATATGAATATTTTTCTTTGTAAATCAAAGCTAGGATTTAGATTTTTTAAAGCATTTTGGTTGAGATTTTGAACAGGCATATGAACTTTTATTAAAATAAAAGCAAGAATGTTCAGTTTCACTATCAGCAGGTTCTCTTACAGTATTTATCAATACATACAGTATTAATATGATGTGTCAAATGTAATAGGGAAAAACAAAACAAAAATGTATTTCCATCAATTCGTTCTTTCTCTGTTTGAAAAGTAATCAGATAGATGCCTTTATTCTTGATATCATGTGTTTACAATCTTGGATAATTTTTTTTTTATCAAAGTTGACCTTGTAAACAATCAGAGAGTGGATAATCACATTTTTTCTGTACCTTTTTTTTATTTTATTTATTTTTTTACCTGTTGTTAGATTTTTTTTTTGTTTAAAC
>BOPN01005275.1:22500-32500 GCA_017312705.2 Penaeus japonicus
GTAATCATAACATTGATAACTAATAATAACAACAATAAGGACATTAATAATGATAATGAAATATGTCATGATTGCAAAAAAAGCAACAACAACAACAACAGCAATGATGATAACAACAACAAATGATAGAATGATAATAGTAACGATAAGAATAACGACAGCCATAATGATAGTAATAATAATGATAATAGTAATAATGATAATAACAATGATAATGATTATGATAATAATATTGATAATGATTATGACAATAATAACAATAATAATGATGGTAATGATAACAACAAACCAAAACTAACAATGAAAAAAGTAATGATGATGATGATGAGGATAATAATGATAATCGTAACAACAACAATGATAATAACTATGATAAGGATGATGATAATAATGATAATAATGTTAGAAACAATAATGAAAATGATAATAACAATTAGGACATTCATATAAGGAAAAATAAAGACAATAGTAAAGATAGGCAGAGATAGTGATAAGAGAAATACCAATAAAACTACTGATAAGATAATGATAATTATGATAATGATTATGCTAACGATGACCATTATAGCAATAAATATAACACTTGGAATGAACAAAATGATGATAGGGATAACAATAATCATGAACAGAATGATATTGATGATAACAATAATCAAAATGATAATGAAACAATAATGGAGATAGCAGTAAAAATTATTTTTCGTACGTTTATCTCCATACCAGTTATTTCACATAATCTTAATCATTTCACTTATATTATAATCATAATGATTCATATACTGTATGTATGCACACACACACGCACACACGCACACACACACACACACAAACACACACACACAAACACATACACACACAAACACACACACACACACACAAACACACACACACACAAACACACACACACACACACACACAAACACACACACACACACACAGACATATGGAAAGCAAGTTTTAAATATGAAAATAAGGATGGAGAAAAGTAGAGAAAGGAAAGGAAAAAAAAAAGAAAAAAGAAAAGGGAAAGGAATGTGAAAAGTAAGAAAAAAAAAGAAACGAAAGTAGAAGAAAAAGAAAAAAGAAAATCTAAGAAAGGGAAGAAAAAAAAGGAAGGAGAAACACTCAAACTGAAAAATAAAACACGAGGTAAATAGAAAAGCGAAAAACTAAAAACTAAAAAAAAAAAAAAAAAAAAAACACGCTTTAACCTCTCTTACTCCTCTCATCCTCCTTTCCTATTTCTTCTTATCATTCTCATTCTTCTCTTGTTTTCTTTTCTCGCCTCCTTCCTTCGTAAAAAGCATATGGTTACAGCAACCAAGTAAGACCCTTGTTTACAGAAAAGAACTTATTAAGCCCAATTTAAAAAGCCGAAGTGAAATGAAAAGATCGGAAAAGAGAGAAAATGGATAATCTGATAGTCTCTATAAATATGAATATAATGATTACTTGCATAATTGTAAGGTTCACATTTGAAAAAAAGGAAAAAAAAAACGAACATTATAAGCATTACCGGTGATAGAGTTCCTATAACTACTATATATTAATAGCTGCTGAGTTCTGTATTATAGATAAATTGTTCATATAAATAATTGATGATGATGATGATGATTACAACAATATTGATGAAAATAATGATAGTGATAACGAAACCGGTAATGATACTAAAATGGTGATAACAGTAATGATAATGATGATAAAGATGATAATAAATATAATAATAATGATAATGATAATATTGATAACTGTCATAGTGATAATGATTACGAAAATCATGATAATGATAATATCAATATAAAACTTGTAATAATGACAACAATAATCATAATAATGGTGATAATAATTATAATGATAGCAAGGATAAAAATAATAACAATGATAATCATAATGATAACTATAGTAAGATCAATTAAATAGTAATGATAATGTTGATAATAATGATGATAACGATGATAACTGTAATAATGATAATGATAATAATAATGACGGTGATAAAACAATGATAATAGCATTAGTAAGAATGATAATAATAACAATGAAAATAGCAAGAACAACAATAATACATGATAGTAACAATGTTTATGATGATGATAATGATAATAATGTTGATGATGAGGATAATAAGAATAATGATGACGATGATAATAAGAATAATGATAATAGGGACAAAATGGATAATAACAATAATAGTAATGATAACGATGATAATAATGATAATGATGATGATGATAACAATAATGATAACAATAACACTACAACTAAAAATGATGATAATAATAATGATAATAATAACAATAATAATGGTAATGATATTAATTGTAAATGCTGATTACAAAGGCAAAGATAATTATAGCAATGATAGTGAAAATAATGATGATAACAATAGTAATAATGATGATCAGAATGCGATAACAACATAATGATGATAACAATTATAATGACAATATTATTTATGATGATATATGATGATGATAATGAGTTTGACAATTATAATAAAAACAAGAGTAATAATGAAAATGATAATAAAATGATATTGATGATCATAAATAAAAAAAACAAAACAATAATAACAATGATAGTAATTACAGTAGAAGCAGCAGTAGTAGTAGTAGTAGTAATTATGATGATAGCAATAATAATGACATTATGAATGATAATGATAATAGTAATGACAATGATATATAAAGTTATTTTTTTTTATTATACTATTTTCCACAATGAACTTCATTAAAGATAATAATGATAATGATAATAATAGCAATTAAAAGATATAATGAAGATAACACTAATGATAATAATGATAGTGATAATAATGATAATGATAATGACGAAAATATTGATAATAATAACGACAATAAAGATAATGATAACAATAATGAAAATAAAAATGTTACTATTACTTTTGTAAAATTAGATGATAAACTTAATATTACAATCCTTTGTAATATCATAGTATGATAAGAACAATGATCATAATGGTATTGATAATGATGATAATGATAATAATAATGATAATAGTAATAACAACAATTATTATGATATCAGTAATATTAATGATAATGTTAATAATGATAATAATGATGATAATAGTAATACGGATGATAATAATGATGATAATAATAATAACAATGATATGATAATAACAAGAATGATAATGATAATAAGATACTGCTACTACTGCTAATATCATGATAAGTATTTAATTATTTTCTATTACGTTTGTAGATTAATAATATAATAATAAATTTACCCTTAGTAAGGTTACCTTAATCCATAATGAAAATTAGGAAAATGAACACGGAAGGATAAAGGAAATGACGAGAAGGAAGGAAGGAAGTAAAGAGGGAGGAGAAAGGGAGGAAAGAGAGAAAAGAAAAAACGTACGTAAAGAATAGAGCGAAAGAAAGGAAAGACAGAGAAAAAGAAAAACAAAAAAAGAAAGAGGATAGGAAAAGAAGCTTAAGAAAAGAAGGAAGGAATGGGTAAAAAATCCAATAAATCCCCTCCCCCCAAAAAAAAAAAGAAGAAAAAAAAAAGGAAAAAAAAACCCTACCGTGCATTGACCGCTGTCTTCTGTCTCCTTTTCGTCCTCAAAAGCGTAAGGTTACAGCAGCCCAGTGTCATCCTTAACACCCATTACGTCAGAGAAGGAAGCGGGTAATTCGAGCTTAGGAGGAAGTAGGAACTTTTTTTTAAAAAGAGAGAGAAGAGGTTAAAACGGAGAGGAAAGGTGAAAAGGCGCGCCAAAAATCGGAGAAAGACGGGAGGCAGCCGGAGTGTTTAACGGAAACAAAAGAACAGCGGTAATGGATTCCATATTTACGTATCTCTTTTCCTTCGTTAATATTAGGTTGTTGTGGTATTTTTATCTGGTTTTGTATGTTTTGTTCTGTTTTATCTTTTTAGTATGTGTTTATCTTAATATGCTACGTAGTATGCATTTATATCTAGCTATATTTATGTCGTGTTATGATAAATGAAGGTGTATTCTTTTCTTATTCAACTTTTCCTCATTAAAACCGTCATGATATGTTTTATAAACCTAAATACGCTTCTTTTTCTTCTTTAGTATAGCTCTCGTGTTATTTTAATATAATAGACACACACTCCTCTGACATAGATTGAAAAACGTTACTTTATGTATAAACATAGAGACTTTCTTTCGTCAATGCAACGTACAAGAAATAATTCTATGTTGTGAATATGTCTTCATATCACTTTCATACATATATATATATATTTTTCTTTTTCGTTATGACAACTTTCAAACTATCTCACCACTATGTTTATATATATTTCTCATCTTTGATACAACTACCAAGTTTGTTATTTTCAAACTGTCTTTTCGATAATGACCGTTAAAAAAGGGATTCTCAATTCTATGTACGTATAAGGTTACGCCAAAGAGAATAATTTCTGAAGTTATCATTAATAATTTCACTTTTCGGTCTTCCTTGCTTTACCTTCGAATATAAGCAAGGGCAATAATAATGGTAATGATAATAATAATAGTAATACTACTACTGCTATTACTATTACTACTACTAATGATAATAATAATAACGATGATGATTATAGTAATAACAGTTGTGATCGCTGTGATAAAAAAAGATGGCTGATATGCTGGTGATGATGAGGATAATATTAATAACAATAATAATATTAATAATAATGATAATATTAATATTAATGATAATTATAATATTGGTATTGATAACAATGATAATATTAATATTAATAATAATGATAATATTGATATTAATGATAATGATAATATCAATATTAATGATAATGATAATATTGATATTAATAATATGATAATATTGATATTAATTAATAATAAAGATAAATATTATAATAATGACAATGATAATAATGATGATAATGATAATAATGATAATAATAATAATAATAATGATAACGATAATAATAATAATATTATTATTAATAATAATAATAATTATCAAAAATAATAATATTGATGATGAAAATGTTAAGAATAAGAAAAATGATAGTGACAATAAGAATGATCATAATGAAGATAATAATAACAATAATGATAAAAGTAATAAGAATAATGATAAAAAACAATAATGATAATAAGAATAATATGATCACTACGATTACTAATGCTAAAGACACTAATAATCATGAGAGTGACCAAAACTGATAAAAGTTTAAAGTAATAATATATCATACAAGTATAACTACAATATCTCCAATTTACTTACCTATATTTCCATAAAGCTTCACATACATTATCCAAAGTCCAAAATCGCAAACACACACACAAACACACTGCAGACGTATAACTACAAACTTTAATATTCATTGTCGAAATAAATACATATGTTTATTCAACTTGCAAGTACAAACAACTAACCCCGTTCAACATGGAGGTAGCAACACGTGCATTGAGAGGAGACAGAATTAAACCGTTTTAAAGGGTTTTTGAAACACCTTTTTTTTTTCTTTTCCTTTTTTTTTTTTTTTTTGTGTTGTCGTTTCGTGTTCTACCTCTTCCCCTCCATGTCTTCAGTCCAAAAGATTAAAAACAAACAAAAAACTTTATCATTAATAGCATTATCATTATGATTGTGTCATCATCGTTAATGATAATAATGATGTTGATGTTCTTATTATCATTAATGATAATATACTTCTTATTATCATCATTATCATAACCTTCTCGCAAATATTTAAATATCTTAAAGGTGTATAAGTCCCTTTCAGCACGTAGCATACCTATCATGACAAAAAAAAAAAAAAAAAAAAAAAAAAAAAAAAGTTGATAAACACATAAATGCACATACTAATAATTCTCCCTCCACTCGTAAATAAATCATGAAGATGCCCATGAAGATGGCAGTAGCATGCAAGTGCGAGACGACACACCTGCTATCATCGCCAGATCTTATCTCTCCTTGCAATCTAAACACACACATACACACACACACACACACGCACACACACACGCACACGGACACACACACACAAAGCGCAGCGTCTCAGCTTCTTCCAAAAAACGTGTATATTAAGGACTACTTCCACGCGTATCCAAGTCTCGTAAAGTATCATCAAGCGTGAATGGCGGAGGCGTAGGTGATCTTTCATGGATGATGCTTCTTCTTTTTCTTTTTCTTCCACTTCTTCTTCTCCTTTTCCGTTTTCTTCTGATTTTCTTCGTAATCGTCGTGATTTCTGTTTTCTCCATCTCCTTCTCCTCTTAGACCTTTTCTTTCCTCTTCTCCTCCTCCTTCAATCTCTTGATCTCCTCCTCCTTCAACTTCTTCTTCTTCTTCTTCATCTTCTTCTTCTTCTTCTTCTTCTTCTTCTTCTTCTTCTTCCTCCTCCTCCTCCTTCATCTTCTTCTTCTTCTTCTTCTTCTTCTTCATCTTCTTCTTCTTCTTCATCTTCTTCTTCTTCATCTTCTTCTTCTTCTTCTTCCTCCTCCTCCTCCTCCTCCTTCTTCCTCTCTTCCTCATCCATCTCCATGCAAGACCCCCAGAGCCGCCTTTGCTGCTGCCATCTATCGGACGAACGACATATTTACACACCAGCTGATACGATCTCTCTCCTTTGGGAGGTTGCACATCACTGGGAGACATACTTATTTTTTTTTTTTTTAGATTTTCTCCTTTTTTTTCTATTTTTTCCCCTTCTTCATCTCCCTCTTCCTCCTCTCCCTCATTGCGGAAGGGTATAAATGTTTGCTGTGATTATAATCTCTAAACGTGTCCGCAAGATAAGATTTGTCTTCGTCTTAAATTTAGTTTTACGTTTTTATTCCTGCAAAGAAGTAGGGGGGGGAGGGGACAGGGGAGGGAAGGGGGGGGGTTGCAAGGGGTGGGAAGAGGAGTCGTTTGTTTTGTTCATTTGTTTAGTTCATTTCCTTGCTGTTCTGAACTATAAAATAAGAAGTAAAATAGAATGAAAATGAAAAAAAAAAAAAAAAATAGATAGAACGCAGGTGTCAAAAGCAGGCAGCAAATTTATGATTATTTTTTTCTTTTTTCTTTCAAATTCGTTCCTATTTCACACTTTCCGTCCAGGCTTTCATCTCAAGCAATGAACCATCAACGGTCTTAGACACAGGGGAGGGGAGGGGAGGGGAGAAGGGAGGGGAGGGGAGAAGGGAGGGGAGGGGAGAAGGGAGGGGAGGGGAGAAAGAGGGAGAGGGGAGAAGGGGAGGAAAGGGAGAGGGAGGGGAGGAAGGAGGGAGAAGGGAGGGGAGGGGAGGGAGGGGAGAAGGTAGGGAGGGAGAAGGAGGGGGAGGGGGAGAAGGGAAAGGGGAGGAGGGGAGGGGGGAAGGAGGGAGGGAGGGAGGAAGGGAGAGGGGAAAGAGGGAGAGGGGAGGGGAGGGGAGGGGAGGAGAGGGGAGGAGAGGGGAGGAGGGAGGGGAGGGGAGAAGGGAGAGGGGAAAGAGGGAGAGGGGAGAAGGGAGGAAAGGGGAGAAGGGAGGGGAGAAGGTAGGGGAGAAGGGAGAGGGGAAATAGGGAGAGGGGAGAAGGGAGGGGAGGGGAGAGGAGAGGAGGGGAGAAGGGAGAGGGGAAAGAGGGAGAGGGGAGAAGGGAGGAAAGGGGAGAGGGAGGGGAGGAAGGGAGAGGAGGGGTGGTAAAGGGGGAGAGGGGAAAGGGGTGGGAAGGGGAAAAGGGAGGGGAAAGGGGAGGGAAGCAGGAGAAAAGGAAGGAAGGGGAGGAAGGTGACATCACGCTGTCTCATATTTTAAGATCTAAGTAAAAATCTTTCCTTTCACACTTTACCTTAAACACTATTAATAAACATGAACCACCATAGTGTAATGTACATCTATATCGGGATCATGATTGTACGTAAATTGGAAAAAAAAAAAAAAAAATAGGAGCGTTTGAAAAGATAGTGAATAAACATTTGGATATTTACTACATAATGCTTTTGGGCAATATTACGGAAACGTGCAAAAATATATATAAATTCTATTTATGAAAACCGGCAAAGAGATTCGAAAAATAAAGTAATCAAATACTGCTTTAAATTCACTTTACTAACATTAGATCAAAACAGTTTAAGCGGAACTGATAATGACATGGCTATAAGACGAAAACAGAGAGAGAGAGAGAGAGAGAGAGAGAGAGAGAGAGAGAGAGAGAGAGAGAGAGAGAATGAGAAGAAAAGAACAAATAAGAGAGAAGAGGAGAGGAGAAGAGAAGAGAGGCGTAGAGAAGAGAAGAGAAGAATGAAAGAGAGAGGAAAGAGGAAGAAAGAGAGATAGGGAGGAGAGGGACAAAGAGAGAGAGCAAGAGAGAAAGAGAGAGAGAGAAAGAGAAGAGAGAGAGAGAGAAAGAGAAGAGAGAAGGAGAGAGTTAGAGAGAGAGAGAGATTAATTAACGGGACTAAACGCTCTTACTTTTATCATGCAATTATCCCATGGATATGCCAGAAAATGTAGTAATAAAAGTGATGATTAGGGACACTATCACTTGATATCCATGAAACTTATAATCAATTTACGTGTTACTTACCGCTCATAGATGTCTCTGCAAAATCAATTAACAAAAAGGGAAATAAACAAGATAATGAAATGATAATCATGATGATATATCGATTATTGTGTTAGACACACATTTTTTTTACATTATGTAAACGTATTATTACTGCCAATGTTTATACTTTACATAACGAAAAAATGCATTTTTCCTTATACTGGGTTTTAAGGTGCTAGAAGTAACAATTATCAAAACATTTCGTTCGTGTCTACGAATTTGCATTCAATCTATGAACTTAGCTGACACAGGACCTACTTTATATAACAAACAGTAATAATAAAAAGCTTAAAATTATTTAAAAGAAGAAAGAAAGAAAGAAAAAAAAGAAAACAGTTCGTGTAATCATAAACATCACTCTACACAACAAACAATACACACAAAGCAGAGTGTAGGAACAACCATTCACTCCCTACGTGTATATATAGAGTGCCTAGTGATCCTCAAAGTTCTCTCAGAGGGGAAAAAAGGGGCGAGGAAACCCCTCACCCTGTTAGTGCCGCCTCACACCCGCCGCCATACATCACCGTGTATGTCGCCCACCTGCTTTCCTTCCCACACCAAGGGGATCATGGCGGACTTTTTTCCTGTTTTCGAGGGGACACTTATCTATTTTGTGTAGTGGGGGTGTGGGTGTGTTTGTTGGTTTGTTTGTGGGGTGTGTTTGTTGGTTTGTTTGTGGGGTGTGTTTGTTGGTTTGTTTGTGGGGGTGTGTTTGTTGGTCTGTTTGTGGGGTGTGTTTGTGGGGTGTATTTGTTGGTCTGTTTGTGGGGTGTGTTTGTTGGTCTGTTTGTGGGGTGTGGTTGTTGGTTTGTTTGTGGGGTGTGTTTGTTTGTGGGGTGTGTTTGTTTGTTTGTGGGGTGTGTTTGTTGGTTTGTTTGTGGGGTGTGTTTGTTGGTTTGTTTGTGGGTGTGGTTGTTGGTTTGTTTGTGGGGTGTGTTTGTGTGTGTGTGTGTGTGTGTGTGTGTGTGTGTGTGTGTGTGTGTGTGTTTGTTGGTTTGTTTGTGGGGTGTGTTTGTTGGTTGGTTTGTTGGGTGTGTTTGTTGGTTTGTTTGTGGGGTGTATTTGTTGGTTTGTTTGTGGGTGTGTTTGTTTGTGGGGTGTGTTTGTTTGTTTGTGGGGTGTGTTTGTTGGTTTGTTTGTGGGGTGTGTTTGTTGGTTTGTTTGTGGGTGTGGTTGTTGGTTTGTTTGTGGGGTGTGTTTGTTGGTTTGTTTGTGGGGTGTGTTTGTTGGTTGGTTTGTGGGGTGTGTTTGTTGGTTTGTTTGTGGGGGTGTGTTTGTTGGTTTGTGGGGTGTGTTTGTTGGTTTGTTTGTGGGGGTGTGTTTGTTGGTTTGTTTGTGGGGTGTGTTTGTTGGTTTGTTTGTGGGTGTGTTTGTTGGTTTGTTTGTGGGGTGTGTTTGTTGGTTTGTTTGTGGGGTGTGTTTGTTGGTTTGTTTGTGGGTGTGTTTGTTTGTTTGTTTGTGGGTGTTTGTTG
>BOPN01005275.1:67500-72500 GCA_017312705.2 Penaeus japonicus
TGTGTGTGTACATATATATATATATATATATATATATATATATATATATATATATATATATATATATATATATATATATATATATAGATAGATATTTATACATACACACATACACACCATAACATATACATAAGTATGTGTGTGCTTCCTTCCTACTTCAAGCTAAACGTTAACCCTCCATCCCTACCTCCCCTCCCCCCTTCAAAAAAATCGGCACATTCGTCCTTCACGTCCTCTTAAATGTTGCACACTGAATTAAATGAAAGACTGTGCAACATTTTATTCGGTACGCCCACTACCTTGACTTGGGGCTGAGTAGGTTACGAGAAACAGTGTCTCGAACCAAATTCCTGCTTCCTATATTCGTTAACTTCATATATATATATATATCTATATATATATATATATATATATATATATATATATATATATATATATATATATATATATATATATATATATCCTAAAGTCGCGTAGTTATATACTATGTTTAAGTAAGTGTATCTAGCCTGACCTAATGTAGTGTAAGATAATCTAAATTAAAGATAGTCTAGCTTTACTTAGTTAGGATAAACTAACCCAGCTTGACCTAAATGGTGTATGACGTCAGAGGGTGACCTAACATCACCTAACCGAAGCGTAGAGTTATCTAGTCTTACCCTAACCTAACCTTACCTAACCTGAGCAGGCAAACTTGACCTGACTTAAAAGGACTTAATTCTTATGCCTGCTTTCTAACCTGAACTAAAATCTTAGCCAAAACTAACCAAACCTGAGCTAACCTGAGGTGACCTGACCTCATCAAAGCCGCCACATCACGTGCATAGATGAGAACTTATTAATATACTTAAGAAGACTGGTAAGACAAGGGCGAAGATAATAGACGTAGATGAGGAAGATGGTGATGATAATGATAATAATGATAATGAAAGAAACAAATATAGAAACAAAGAAACATTGAACGAAGGAGGAGAAGAATGATAATGATGATAAATAAATGATAATAAAGACACGAAGAATAAGGGAAGAAACTAAAATAACAATGAAAGAAGAATAAGAAGAAGCAACACGAAAATAATAATAATAATAATAATAATACGAAGAGGAAGAAGAAGAAAAAGAAAGAAAGAAAGAAAAGAAAAAAAAAACGAAGGAGAAAAGAAAAAAAAAAGAAAGAGAGAAGACAGGAGTAAAGAATGAAAAAGAAACAAAGAAATAAGCAAACATGTGCCCGTGAATCCACAGTTGGAATTCGGGCACCAAACAGGTTGACCTCAAACCGGTTCTGGTAAAGTTACTCCAGTTTGCTCTTGTTTGCGTGTCTAGAAATTTGAAAAAAAATATATATTTTAAGTCTGACTAAAACACCTGATTTTTTTTTTACTCTAGATATCTATTCTTGAATATTTTTGTCTTCATTATTTTTAGGGGGTTTGATTTTGTAATATTATGCCCATTTTGTTGAAGTATTTGAATAGTTTGTGTCGTCACATTAAGAAAAAAAAGGAAAAAAAAAAATCCTATATACATTTCTTACCTTTTTATCAAATTCATTACATAGAATACTCTCAAAATGATTTCATGACTTTATCTCTTCTTTTATCAAGTTAATTATGTTGACTTATCTGCATAAGAAATTAAAAATCGTTATATACCAACGAAAACTGAAATATAATTCTTGGCCGATTTTGCTCCATTCTTTTTCCGGCCAACTTATCTTGCTTAATATTTTTCCAAATTCAAAATTTCCTAATCGTGCGACACGAATTTCTCAGGATCTGTATTGTAAATATGTATTTACATATATATATATATATATATATATATATATATATATATATATATATATATATATACATATATGTATATATATATGTCTATATATATATATATATATATATATATATATATATATATATATATATATATATATATATATATATATATATGTGTGTGTGTGTGTGTGTGTGTGTGTGTGTGTGTGTGTGTGTGTACATATATGAATACATAAATAAATAAATAGATAAATATATATATATATATATATATATATATATATATATATATATATATATATATATATATATATATATATATATATATATATATATATGTAAACAGAGAGAGAGAGAGAGAGAGAGAGAGAGAGAAAGAGAGACAGAGAGAGAAAGAGAGAGAGAGAGAAAGAGAGAGAAAGAGAAAGAGATAGAAAGAGAAAGAGAGAGAGGAGGAAAGAGAGAGAGAGTAAGAGAGAAGGAAAGATAGAGAGATGTTAAGATATATATAGAGAGAAAGAAAGAGAAACAGAGAAAGAAAAGGGACCGGAGGAAAGCTCCATCTACATATAATGACGAGGTCAGTTTCCAAATGTCACAAGCCTTAGCTTTGTCACGCAAGAAATATCCTCACAGCTCTTTCCCGATCCAAAGACTTGTCTGCATAACGCCATTGAACACTGCAACACCAGGTTCAACATGTCAACACACCTGGTGATAACGCAGAGTGTGATTTATTAGACATGTGAAAATCTACTTAAAAAAAAAAAAAAAAAAAAAAAAATCACGTTACCACTGAACACCTGTTCGTTTTTATTCAAATTTACTTCATATGTGTTGGAATATCTACATATTATCAATAATAATGAGAAGATTTACGAAATTATGAAATAAGGTGATGAAAAAAAAAAAGAAATGAGTATAGTGACACCATAAGAGTACAAGATCAGTTAATGAATGAAACAGTGTTCGTGATATATTAACGGGGAAAAAAATATTGATTTACATGTTTCCGAAAAGGTTAAACGGTGCTATTAGTAATGAAAAAGGGAAAATGTTGTATTATGATATGTAACGATATATGTAATGCTGTTATCTTGTACAATGTAAACGAAATTCGTGGGAATTTCTCAACACGCGAGATAATTTCAAGATGGATAGTAATGAATGAAATATTTCCGGAAATTGCGATGAAATGATTAGACGGTTTCTAATGACCCTCAACTTTACTTTTTTTTTGGTGGAGAGGGGGAGGGGCTGGCACTCGTACTTCCTAATACGCTATGTCTAAGATCGTACCATAAGGTGAAACTCAGACGCTTGCAATGACCATCGCTATTGCACCCTTTTTTTATGCATCACAAAACATAGCCTGACCTTTTTAGCACGCAATACGCCATCTTGTTCCTGCTATCACACAGAACAGCATCCCAGATCACATTACAATGATCTTTATACTCTCATAGTGAATAACTCGTCACTGAGACCAGCTGTTGTTGTACGTAATATGCTAAGTATTTCATCTCTTTATCATGATGTTTTGTCGATGTACTATCTGGCATCTCCCTTATCCTGTGATGGATATTGTGGCATTCTCTACCGTCATTTAGGATAAGCTTCTTGTATATATATATTTTTACTCTCCATGAGAGTGGACAACATGGTGTTTCCTTCGCAATTTTTACCGTCTTGGTACTGGATACTCCTTTGTTGTAACTATGTAAACATTAGTCCACTTTCCACCGAGGAGCGAACTCCTTGGCACTCAACAACACTCAGTTAGTATCTCTCCCCTTCAGTTATAACGAACTCCTTGGCTCATCATTTGTCCCTTTCTGATTACAATAAACCCCTTGGCACTCCTACTTCTACTGAGTAAAATTAACGACTTGGCACTCCATTTCCATGATGATGAATACCTAGGCTCCACTTTGGCTCTCCTCCTTTACCCAGTCACTCGGTCTGGCATTCAGTTATCATGAATACCATGGAACTCTAAATGTTCGTTCCTGTTTAGAGTGCACGCCCCTGGCACTTTCCCGTGACACTCTTCCTCCTGGCAGTCACTTGGGCAGCAACCTGGCACTCTTCTTTAGCCCCAGTTATTTTGAATATCCTAGCACTCAAAATGCTTTTGTCCTGATCGTAGTGAATTCCCTGGCACTCCTTGGCACTATTTCTTCATGTAGTCTACCGCAATACCCATGCACCTTTCTGTATTCATGATAAACAATCTGATTTTTTCACTTGCTCCTTCCTAATAAAAATGCATGCCCTGTGCACTCTACCTTCTTGCACTCCTCTTCTGCAACAAACTATATCACCGTAGCAACGTTTCAACGACGGGTCAGTAGCCTCCATAACCCCCTCCCTCATCACAGGAAAAGGAAAACGTTTTCCCAACAACGTTTCGAAGAGGAAAAGGTCACTCAGGAGGGCCAGACGAATCCCCAATCACCTGCTACTTACGCGATAACCCTTCATGGTTTGGAGGAGTGGGTTTCCCGAGCGACGTTGGAGGAGCGACTGAAGAGATTTCGGGCGGAGGGACTGACGAAGAGATGGTGACGAAGAGAGGCACTCACTCGCTCGCTCGCTCGCTAGCTGATGCTGGTCGGTCGGAGGCGCTCTCGGAACAACCACAACAGTAAAAGTGAAGGTAACAGGTTGACTCCCGCAGACCACGCACGATGACCTTACTTCCTGTGAGCTGGAGGCGACCTTGGCCGTCTCTCTCAGTGCTTCTCTCTCTCTCTCTCTCTCTCTTAGTGCTGGTCTTTCTCTCTCGCTCTCTCTCTCTCAGTGCTTCTCTCTCTCTCTCTCTCTTAGTGCTGGTCTTTCTCTCTCGCTCTCTCTCTCTCAGTGCTTCTCTCTCTCTCTCTTTCTCTCTCTCTCAGTGCTTCTCTCTCTCTCTCTCTCTCTCGCAGTGCTGGTCTTTCTCTCTCTCTCTCTCTCTCTCTCAGTGCTGATCTTTCTCCCCATCTCTCTCTCTCCTCCAAATATTTCACTTCTTTTTCTCTCCCTTCCTTTCTCTCTCTTTCGCTTACTGTTCCTCATCTTTCACTTTTTTTCTCTCTTCCTTGCTTCCTCTCTCTTTTGCTCACTCCTCCCCATCTTTCACTTTTTTCCTCTATCTCTCTTTCTTTCTTCCTTTCCCTTTATCCCTCTCTCTCTCTCCTTCTTTCTCTCCCTCCCTCTCTCCCTCTCTCTCTCTCTCTCTCTCTC
>BOPN01005275.1:85000-92500 GCA_017312705.2 Penaeus japonicus
ACAATAAATAAATTTGTTGTGCGTTTACTGTTATTTTGGATTAATTTCATGTGCATCTTTGATTTTTTGATCTGTTTTGATTGTTTTTATTATTACAACTCGCCACATCATTTTTTTCATTATTATCATTACTATTCTGTATCATTATATCATTATTATTATACGTATTAAAATTATCATTCTCATCGTTATTTTTCTTATTATTATCATTGTTATTATTGTCATCATCATCATCATTATTATCAACAGTGATATTATTATTATTATGATAATTATGATTATACCATCATCAGTTTAGCTGCCCACGATTGCTTATTCTACGAGCTATAACAATCTTATCCTTTGATAAAATTGATGTCCTGTAATCGGCATTTGTTACGTTCATTTCCGACCCATCCCTTATTGTTGTTATTATCACTATTATTACTATAATTATCATTAATGGTATGATTTATGTTACCCCCATTATCAGTAGTCATTCATCAGCAAAATGATCATTAAATCTTGATAATCAGCATTTTACCGTATACTGTAATGTCATACTTGTATTACTTTCAGATAATCTCATATTTCATTATCACTACCGTTGCTTTACATTAATCCTAATCATTATGACAGTCATTTACAACATTTTCAATTGCAAAATTTGAGTAAACAAAGGTATTCTTACCTATCAGTAAAAGTCGAGCATATAATATTTATGACTGAAGGTTTCCTGTATCGCGAACTTCCGTATTGGAGGATATGCTAAACGCTTGGCCCTTGGAAAAAAAAAAAAGTTTATATAAATGTTTCTCTGACTATTTGAATATTGGTTTGTTATTTTCTTTATGTATTTACGAAATGTAAAATTAGATTCAATGATAATTGGTGAAAATTGAACCAATGATAATAACATATATTTGTATAGCAGGCTCGAAGTCATTGTCTGAGTGTGGTGATGATGTATTGATGGTAATAAAATAAAGATTAAGAAATATATCCATCATTATTTGAATATCTAAATACCAGCAAAGAAAAGCACCCAAATCATTTCGATACTGGTGCGTCAGCAATCAATGTATAAACAACACCGAGACTACGAAAATTGAAAAGTCACGCCTGCGCCATACGAGCCATCATCATGGCCACTGTGAGTGTATCTCCCGGCTAAAACATATGTCTTTTGATTTTCTCTCATCTTTTCGTTCCTCCCTTTTCCATGTTTTGCACACATTTTTGCTCTTCTTTTTCTTTACTCTCTTATACTCCTTCTCGCTACTCACACTGCTGATAACCTTAAACATAAAAGCCGAGAGTCGAGATCTTCCCGGGCGAGGAACCGTTCCTCCAGAACAAGAAAGGCGGAAAAAGGTAATGGGGAAAAAATTACGTAATATGCGACAGCCGTTTTTGGTGTTTTTTTCTTTCTTTCTTTCTTTCTTTCTTTTTCTTTGCCGAGAGCAATTTGCCTTTTTAAATGGAGTGAGCCTGGGAGCGTGGGGCGGAAAGCCCTGCTGTCTACTCCCCTCCCACTTTTGTCTCTCCTTTTTTCTATTTTTTCCGGACTAAATGAGGCGCACTCCATCGGGTGCGAAGAAGGAAGAGAGAGAGAGAGAGAGAGGGAGAGAGGGAGGGGGAGAGAGAAGGAGAGAGAGGGATAAAGGGAAAGGAAGAAAGAAAGAGAGATAGAGGAAAAAGTGAAAGATAGGGAGGAGTGAGCAAAGAGAGAGGAAGCAAGGAAGAGAGAAAAAAAGTGAAAGATGAGGGGCTGTAAACGAAGGAGAGAAGAAAGGAGGAGAAGGAAGTGAAATATTTGGAGAGAGAGATGGGGAGAAAGATCAGCTACTGAGAGAGAGAGAGAGGAGAGAGAGAAAGACCCAACACTACGAAGAGAGAGAGAAGAGAAGAGAGAGAAGCACTGAGAGAGAGAAGAGAGAGAGAGAAGCACTGAGAGAGAGAGAGCGAGAGAGAAAGACCAGCACTAAGAGAGAGAGAGAGAGAGAAGCACTGAGAGAGAGAGAGCGAGAGAGAAAGACCAGCACTAAGAGAGAGAGAGAGAGAGAAGCACTGGGGAGAGACAGCCGTCTACAGAATATCGTGCGTGGTCTGCGGGAATCCACCACTCACTTTATGTTGTGGATTTCCGGAAATCCATTGTCGACAGCATCAGCGGGTAGCGAGCTTGAGCGGCGGTGTGTGCTCTTCGTCCTGCCTCTCAACCCTGGTCAGTCCCTCCGCCCGGAAATCTCTTTTCAGTCCTCCAGCGGTCGCTCGAAACTCGCCAAACCATGAAGGGTATCGCGTAGTAGACGAAGGATTCCGTCTGGCTCCCTCACTGCTCAGCGTTGTTGGGAAAGCGCCACCCTCGCAACTGATGGAGAAATTTATGGGCTACTGACCCGTCATACAGTTTGTTGCAGAAGAAGGAGTGCAAGAAAGTAGGGTGCGGAAGAACAGAGGTGAAAAATCGAATTGTTTATCATGAATACGAAAGGTATGGGTATTACGGTAGGCCAATAGTGCCAGGAGTGCCAGGAGTCACTACGATCAGGACAAAAGCGATTTTTTGAGAATGCTAAGTGTTAAAAATAACTGGGGCTAAGAAAAGTGCCGAATTACTGCCCAAAAACAACTGCCAGAGAAAATTGTGTCGCGAGGCATACCGCATAAAACAGGAACGAATTTAGGATTCCATGGTATTGATGGCTGAATAAATTGACTGGGTAAGAGCCAAAGTGGAGCTAGGTATTCATCATCGTGGATAGCCAAGTCGTTAATTTTACTCAGTAGAAGTAGGCCAAAGGAGTTTATTGTAATCGAAAGGGACAAATGATGAGCCCAGAGTTCGTTACTGAAGGGGAGAGATACTAACTGAGTGTTGTTGAAGTGCCAAAAAGAGTTCGCTTCCTCGGTGGAAAGTGGACTAATGTTTACATGAGATTACAAGGAGAACATCCAATGCCAAGACATTTAAAAAGCCGAAGGGAAACACCATGTTGTCCACTCTCATGGAGTAAAATATATATACAAGAAGCTTATCTAAAATGACGGTAAATATCCATCACAAGGATAAAGGAGATGCCAGATCTTCTCGACAAAACTTATCTGATAAAAGAGATGAAATATATATTACGGCTACAACAACAACTAGTCTCAGTGACGAGATTATTCACTATGAAAATATAAAGATCATTGTAATGTGATCTGGGATGCTGTTTAAGTGTGATAGCAAGGAACAAGATGGCGTACATATAAAAGAGTCGGGAGCTATGTTTTTAATGATGCATAAAAAAAGTGTGCAATAGCGTGGTCGTACAACAAATTTTGGTTCATTCACTATATTTTGTCTTAGACATAGCGTATTTAACCCTCTCCCACCAAAGAAAGTAAAAGTTGAGTCGTTAACCGTCTAATCATTTCATCGCAATTGGAAATATTTCGTCATTACGAAAATTATTCTCAAAAGCGTGTGAAAATTCGCTACTTTCAGAATTTCGTTTTTACATTGTACCAAGATAACAGCATTACATATAATCGTTACATATCATAATACAACATTTTCCCTTTTTCATTACTAATAGCACCGTTTATCCAGAAAACATGTAATCCGAATTTCCCCGTTATTTTTTGAACGCTGTTTCATTCATTAACGATCTTGTATATACTCATTTCTTTTTTTCAAATCCCAAAACAGACTTTCGTAAATCTCTCATTATTGTGATAATATGCTGGATATTCCAACACACTATGAAGTAAATTTGAATAAAAAAGACAGACAGGTGGGCAATGGTAACGTGATTTTTTTTTTTAAGTAGATTTCACATGTCTAATAAATCACACTTTGCTGAATTTCCAGATATGATCAGTTGAGCAGATGTTACGTGTGTAATGGCATTAAATGCAAATCTTTGGATCGAGGAAAAACTGTGGTTCTTGCGTGACAAGCAAGACTTGTTGATTTGGAAAAACTGACTTCGTCATTAAATATGTAGATAGATGCTTTCTCTGTTTCTCTTTCTTTCTCTCTATATACTCTTAACACATCTCTCTATCTTTTTCCTTCTCTGCTACTCTCTCTCTCTTCCTCCTCTCTCTCTTTTCTCTTTTCTATCTCTTTCTCTTCTCTCTCTTCCATCTCTCTCTTTACTCTCTCTGTCTCTCTTTCTCTCTACTCTCTCTCTCTCTCTCTCTCTCTCTGTTTACATATATATATATATATATATATATATATATATATATATATATATATATATATATATATATATATATATATATATATATATATATTTATCTATTTATTTATTTATGTATTTATGTACACACACACACACACACACACACACACACACACACACACACATATATATATATATATATATATATATATATATATATATATATATATATATATATATATATATATATAGATACATATATATATACATATATGTATATATATATATATATATATATATATATATATATATATATATATATATATATATGTAAATACATATTTACAATACAGATCCTGAGAAATTCGTGTCACGCGATTAGGAAATTTGAATTTGGAAAAATATTAAGCAAGATAAGTTGGCCGGAAAAAGAATGGAGCAAAATCGGCCAGAGTATATTTCAGTTTTCGTTGGTATATAACGATTTTTAATTTCTTATGCAGATAAGTCAACATAATTAACTTGATAAAAGAAGAGATAAAGTCATGAAATCATTTTGAGAGTATTCTATGTAATGAATTTGATAAAAAGGTAAGAAATGTATATAGGATTTTTTTTTTTCCTTTTTTTTCTTAATGTGACGACACAAACTATTCAAATACTTCAACAAAATGGGCATAATATTACAAAATCAAACCCCCTAAAAATAATGAAGACAAAAATATTCAAGAATAGATATCTAGAGTAAAAAATCAGGTGTTTTAGTCAGACTTAAAATATATATTTTTTTTCAAATTTCTAGACACGCAAACAAGAGCAAACTGGAGTAACTTTACCAGAACCGGTTTGAGGTCAACCTGTTTGGTGCCCGAATTCCAACTGTGGATTCACGGGCACATGTTTGCTTATTTCTTTGTTTCTTTTTCATTCTTTACTCCTGTCTTCTCTCTTTCTTTTTTTTTTCTTTTCTCCTTCGTTTTTTTTTTCTTTTCTTTCTTTCTTTCTTTTTCTTCTTCTTCCTCTTCGTATTATTATTATTATTATTATTATTTTCGTGTTGCTTCTTCTTATTCTTCTTTCATTGTTATTTTAGTTTCTTCCCTTATTCTTCGTGTCTTTATTATCATTTATTTATCATCATTATCATTCTTCTCCTCCTTCGTTCAATGTTTCTTTGTTTCTATATTTGTTTCTTTCATTATCATTAATGTCATTATCATCACCATCTTCCTCATCTACGTCTATTATCTTCGCCCTTGTCTTACCAGTCTTCTTAAGTATATTAATAAGTTCTCATCTATGCACGTGATGTGGCGGCTTTGATGAGGTGGGTCACCTCAGGTTAGCTCAGGTTTGGTTAGTTTTGTAGATTTTAGTTGGGTTAGAAAGCAGTATAAAATTAAGTCCTTTTAGAATCAGGTCAAGTTTGCCTGCTCAGGTTAGGTAAGGTTAGGTTGGGGTAGACTAGATAACTCTACGCTTCGGTTAGGTGATGTTAGGTCACCCTCTGACGTCATACACCATTTAGGTCAAGCTGGGTTGGTTATCCTAACTAAGTAAAGCTAGACTATCTTTAATTTAGATTATCTTACACTACATTAGGTCAGGCTAGATACACTTACTTAAACATAGTATATAACTACGCGACTTTAGGATATATATATATATATATATATATATATATATATATATATATATATATATATATATATATATATATATATATATATATATATATATATATAAGTTAACGAATATAGGAAGCAGGAATTTGGTTCGAGACACTGTTTCTCGTAACCTACTCAGCCCCAAGTCAAGGTAGTGGGCGTGTCGAATAAAATGTTGCACAGTCTTTCATTTAATTCAGTGTGCAACATTTAAGAGGACGTGAAGGACGAATGTGCCGATTTTTTTGAAGGGGTGGGGGGGAGGGGGGGGGGGTAGGATGGAGGGTTAACGTTTAGCTTGAAGTAGGAAGGAAGCACACACATACTTATGTATATGTTATGGTGTGTATGTGTGTATGTATAAATATCTATCTATCTATCTATCTATCTATATATCTATCTATATATATATATATATATATATATATATATATATATATATATATATATATATATATATATACACACACACACACACACACACACACACACACACAATATATATATATATATATATATATATATATATATATATATATATATAATACACATATAGATAGAATATGTAATACTAGCTTGCCCTTTGATATGAATCAAATACCATCATCTATAAGTGAGAAAAAAACTTGTTACCTAATGATACACAACAGTGTCCTTTGACCTATTTCCCTCCTAACCTTTCCACGTCAAGTTATATCAGCATCAAGAGAGAGAGAGAGAGAGAGAGAGAGAGAGAGAGAGAAAGCGACACACACGGAGAGAGAGAGAGAGAGAGAGAGAGAGAGAGAGAGAGAGAGAGAGAGAGAGAGAGAGAGAGAGAGAGAGAGAGAGAGAGAGAGAGAGAGAGAGAGAAAGCGACACAGACGGAAATGAAGAGAGAGAGAGAGTGAAAGACGAAAACTGAATCTACACTTTAGTGGTTTTAGTTATACAGATCTGTACGTGTGTGTTTTTTTTTCTATGTTCTTTCTTACGTTAATCTAAACTCTTTCGCAGATCTCAAGTTTCCATTTCTTTGTCTTGTCTTTTGTTCTTAGTATCGATTTCGTGTGGCTTTTGTTATAGGTTATTTCAGGTTAGTTTCTCTGGTGTTTCATTAACACGGATTTCGCGCTTTTTGTGTCAGAATGTAAGAGAAGAGATACAGAGAGAAAGATACAAAAAAGATATAGGGGAGTGAAGGAGTGAAGAAGGTTAGATAGACGAGAGTGAAAGAGATACAGAGAGAATAATTTAAAAGAGACAGAGGGAATTGAGGGAAAGAGAAAGTTATAGAAAAAAAGGAGCGGTGTGGCGAACAGATAGATAGAGAGGGGAAGCAATAATGATAATAAACATAATATTAGTAGAAATAACAATCACAATGCAATCATAATAACAGTGATAACAACAATAACAACAACAACAATAATACCAACAGTAATAACGACAACAAAATAAATAACAATATCAATCATAATCATTACAACAATATAAAAATCACAATTCAAAAACAAAAAACAAAAAAACTCACAAGCCAGAGTTCAAATGAGTTCGTGAAATATCGACCAACGAGATCGGTCGAAAAGAGTAACTGGATTGCCGCGTGCATGACTCAGCGTTCTTGTATTTCAAGGTCTGAATCCGCCTGCACCGTTAGCACACGCCGTGGAATTACATGCGCTGGGTTCTGGTGT
>BOPN01005275.1:100000-101991 GCA_017312705.2 Penaeus japonicus
TGCAAGTTCTCTTTTCACTCACATGTTTTGTCCATTGTCAACATGAACCTAAATAATCTCTATGTTATTGTAATTGTTATTTGTTTCAATTGTGTGTTTGTTGCTGTTGTCTCTTTTTTTTCTTTGAAACAATGTCATTTTATGTTTTAAGATTATATCATATTTTGTTTAAAATTGTTTGAAATTTTATTAGGACCTGAATATCAAAAAGCTGGACATTTTAATAATTTATATTACATGTTTATCTAAAATGTACAAAAAATTATAAAATCATGCACAAAAAATACAGATTATGGCAATGATGATAATACGTCTCTCTAGTATCTATCAGCTTTTATCTATCGACCTTTCTTATGTTCTCATTTCTCAACATAAAACCCAGTCTATGTTGCAATCTCCCCCTTAAAATTGAGGCCCTTGATATTGCAACTTGTTGATAAGACTTGTTTTCAACAGTTGGCAACCGTGGCCTTGATTTCAGCGTAGTTGCTTAGTCAATAACCTGTTCCTAAAAATATGTTAATTACTTCTTCGTGTTCTTAGTAACCTGAATTTTATTGATTTGTCGTCAAAGGCGGCGATTAAATTGAGGTTTTCATAGGTTTGTGAAATATAGTATATTCATTTTTTTTTTTTTTTTTTTTTTGGGGGGGGGGGTAATTCATTTTCCGAATAGTATTTGTTACCGTTTGTCCATTATATAAAAAAAATATGTGTTCGTATTGTATCGAAACTGTTCTTTCTTTCTATGTAATTCGAACAAAAAAAAAAGAGTTGAAAGTTTAATTCTTACAGAGTCTTTTCATGAGAAAGTGATTTTGTCACTCGAGTACCCACCCAAAAAAAAATCTTTTGTGTTATCGCTCACTTTTCTTTTTCAGTTGTTGTTGTTTTTTTCACGCTTTCTTTCAAATCTGTATTTAGAAATGTATATATCTCTTTTACCTATTTTTTTTTTCTCTCCCTAGAACAAAAATCAACAATACACACACACACAAAGGCAACAAACAATATTAACCTCAATATATATACAATTAAATTCTTCAATTTCTTTTTAAAAATATATATATATCTCTTTTACCTAATCTTGTATCACTTTCTTCTTTCTTTTTTCTCTCTCTAAAACAAAAATCAACAAAAAAACACACATAAGAAAAAGCAACAAATAATTTTAACCTCAATATATATACAATTAAATTCTTCAATTTCTTTTTAAAAATATATATATCTCTTTTACCTAATCTTGTATCACTTTCTTCTTTCTTTTTCTCTCTCTCTAAAACAAAAATCAACAAAAAACACACATAAGAAAAAGCAACAAATAATTTCAACCTCAATTCTTCAATTTCTCCCACTCCCCAGTCTACGAGAACACTGGAGTCGCACTCGAGAGCGTGGTGGTTCCTCCTGCTGTTGGGAGGAGCAGCGACGGTCCTCGAGGCAGCAGGAGCAGGAGCAGGAGCAGACGGCAGCGGCAGGGTGGTCGTGTCCTTCCAGACTGCTGACCAGGAGCAGTTTCAGTTTGGGCGTCCGGGAGAGGCTGTTTTTGGGGCGTATAGGTCGGTGTCCTCTCTCGAGTGTATTCTCTGGCTTTCATTTTTTTTTTTTCTTTCTACTAATCAGCAACGAGATTTCTTTCTCACTTTCTCACAAGCTCGCGCTCAGCCAATCAACAACAAGGTTTCTTTTACTTTAGATTTAAGCCAATCAGCGCGCCTTTCTCTTCTGAATAATAAAAGAAGTCTGAGAAGCGCGCCATCTGAATGAAACCATGAAATATATATATTATACCATGAACCATTATCTCATATTCAACAAAAATAAGAGAAAATATAATAATGATTAGACATCCTTGTGTGCAACGACACAATAGGAATAACTATAACACTGATGCCATATTTCTTATATGTATGTAGCCGACTTTCTTTCCTCTATAATATTAAATGGATAAAAACAATTTTGAATTTTGTTAATTAAAGGACACTTTCTCT
>BOPN01005276.1:27500-30000 GCA_017312705.2 Penaeus japonicus
CGAAAACGAAAACAAAAGATAAATAAAAATCTAAGTAATTACGAACAAAGAAATAAAAATAAAAAGTAAAAACAGAAAAGAAAATACAAACAAGTAAAAGAAATGTTTACGTTTTCACTAAATTCCAAAAATGAATAACATGTTTGGACATGTCAAAAGCCGTTTCCCGGAAAAGGGAGACATAGCGACGGAGTGAATGCTGTCGCTCTCTCATTATCGCTCTTATTCACTTTCTCTCACTCTATGTGTTCCATTCTTGTTCTGTCTGCTTGGTGTTACGCCATCCTTTTTCATTATCTCTCTTCCTCTCTCTCTCTTTCTCTCTCTCTCGCTTACTCTCTCACTCTCTGATTCTCATGTCTCTTTCTATTTCTCATTCTCTCTCTCTCTCTCTCTTTTCTCTCTCTCTCTCTCTCTCTCTCTCTCTCTCGCTCTCTCTCTCTCTCTCTCTTTTTCTCTCTCTCTCTCTCTCTCTCTCTTTCTCTCTCTCTCTCTCTCTCTTTCTCTCTCTCTCTCTCTCTCTCTCTCTCTCTCTCTCTCTCTCTCTCTCTCTCTCTCTCTCTCTCTCTCTCTCTCTCTCTCTCTCTCTCTCTCTCTCTCTCTCTCTCTCTCTCTCTCTCTCACACCTTCTCCACCCCCCCCCACTCTTCATTCTCCCTCCCTTTCTCCTCCCTACATCCCTCCTGCCCCCCCCCCCCATCTCTCCTCCCTCTCCCCTCTCTCTTTCCTCCATCACTGCTTTCTTTCTTCCATTCTTCCTACCCTCCCTCTCTCTCTCCTCCCTACCTCCCTCTCAACCTCTCTCCTTTCTTTCTTCCATCCTTCATACCCTCCTCCCTCTCTCCTTCCTCTCTCCCTCATTCTCTCCTCCCTCCCACTCTCCCTACCTCCCTACCTCCCTACCTCCCTCCCTCTCTCCTCCATCCCTCCTTCCCTCTCTCCTCTCTCCCTCCCTCTCTCCTCCCTCCCTCCCTCCTTCCCTCTCTCCTCCCTCCCTCCCTCTCCTTTTCCTCCCTCTCTCCTCCCTCCCTCCCTCCCTCTCTCCTCCCTCCCTCTCTCCTCCCTCCCTCTCTCCTACCTCCCTCTCCTTTCCCTCCCTCTCTCTCTCCCTCTCCCCCTCCCTTCCTTCCTCCCTCCTTCAACCTATATCCTCCCTCCTTCCCTCCTTCCAATCTCTCCCCCTCTCTCTCCCCCTCTCTCCCTCCCTCTTCCCCCCCTCCGCCCCTCCATCTGTCCCTCCCCCCTCTCCCCCTTCCTCCCTCTCTCTCTCCCTCCTTCCCTCCCTCCCTCTCTCCTCCCTCCCTCCCTCTCTCCTCCCTCCCTCCCTCCTTCCCTCTTTCCTCCCTCCCTGTCCCAGCATCTCATTATCCTAGATTTCTTTACGGTTACCTTTTACTTCGGGTGCTTGTTATCTCTCGTGAGTTACTGCGTGTCTCCCTCGTTCGTTATTGAATCTAGAAAATCCTTCGAGGTCCTCTCCTCCTCTTCTCTGTTTATTTATGGTCTCTCTCGGTGTCTTCCTGTTTCTAGTATCCTAAACTCCATGCGAGACTCTCTCTGTCTCCCGTCTTGCGTTGATGTTAATTTGATGGCTGATTTTGAAGGTTGTGATTAATGTTGTAGATTCTGTTGTATGATGTTGTTGTTAGGATTATTACTGTCATCATTACGTTGATTTTTGTTGTTGTTATTGTTATCATTATTATTATCATTATTATTTTTTGCTAGCATCATCACGTTCATTGTTGTTATTATTGTTATTGTTATCATTATCATTATTATTATCAATATTGATATTGTCGTTATTGTTACTATCAGTATCATTACTGATATCATTATCATTATCATTACTGTTATCCTCATCATCACTGTCATTATTATCATCATCAATAGTATTATCATTTTCATTAGTACCATTATTACTATAACTATGATTATTACTATTAGTATCATCATTATCATTATTATCATTATCATTATCCTCATTATTATGATCGATGATATAATCATTGTAATTTTTAATATCATATTATCTTTATTATCATTGTTATCATTATCACTAATTGTGTGATTATACCGTTATTATCCCCATCATCATTGTATTATCAGGTATTAATTACCATTATCATCATCACTGATATCATTATTGTTATTGTTAACATTATCATTTTACAACAGAATGTTATGAAATTACCATCGTTAACATCATCATTACTATCTTCATAATCATTATTACCATCATTATCATTATCATTGCCATTATCGTTATTACCATCATTATCATTATTATTATCATTATCATCATTATTATATAATTAAAATCGCTAATATTATTATTACTAATATAATTATCATCATCAGTAGCAGTATTATCATTTTTATAATTTTTCTTATTACTATTGTTGTTGTTATTATCATTACCACCAACATTATTGCTAATATTATCTTTATTGTAATCATTGGTACAATCATTTGTATCATCATTAAAGTTACCATTATT
>BOPN01005276.1:37500-42500 GCA_017312705.2 Penaeus japonicus
TGCCGTGTATGAGTATGCCCTGCGGCTAGCAACACGCCTCTTTGGTCCTCTATTCCAGCAAGACGGGTGGCCTGATCTCACCTTGATTAGGTCAATCAGCTGGTCTCTCTTTTGAGCTAGGCTAGGGTCAAGCAGCTCCTGTCTTGCAGGCAATCGCATGTATTTGCGAATGCCATCAATGCGAGGCGGGGGTTGCGTATATCCTCCCACCACCCCTGTGGCTTCTGAGCATGGTCTCAGTGCACAGCTTCCCCTTGTTGGACTCTGTGTTGGGTGGGGGCATGGGAGGATGAATTGAACGCTTTTCTCTATGGCATCTTATTCTAATAAAAAAACCTGACTGACCCACACGTTGACGAACCTGGAACGAAGATGACCAAGGCTGTCACCTTCGAACCTTTTAAGGTCCTTGGTGACAAAAGTAGAAAGTTGGGAAAGGCTGTGGCGTCGGTTCAGAAAAAGCCTACCCAAGAGCCTCGGGCTGGACCCTCTAAACCAGCCCTTGGCACTGACAAGTCTCTGGCGTCGGTTCAGAAGACGAGTCACACCAAAAATGGAAGCCAGACAGGACCCTCCAACCCTGCTGGCCCCACTGCCAAAATTCCGGCGTCGGTTCGGAAGGCAGGCATTAAGCGTCCTCGGCCGGCTACGGACTCGGAGGGCGAGTCTGTAGCCCCGAGTCGTTTCCCCCAATTTAGGGTTCCCCCTAAGCCTGAGGGATTCGACAACGCTTATCAGATGGTACGGGCTCTGCAAACCCAGAGACAGTGCCGTCTGACGATTAGAATTGACAGAGATAAAGGCATGATAATCAACCCTAAGGACCAGTCCACCCTCACCTTCCTCCAGGAGACTGACAAGCTCCTGGATGGGCGGAAGGTGAGTCTGGCGGCCCTGACTTCTGAAGAGAGGAAGTCCAAGATGGTGCTTCTTGGCTTCCCTCAGATGTATGACCTTGAGGTCATCACCCATCCCAAGGTGGTGGGAGCTTCCCTGACTTTCCAAAGGGGAAACACCCAACCAGGCAAGTCCTGGTCACCTTGAAGGGAGCCTCTCCCAGTTGTCCTGGACCTTGGTAATTGGGGCTCCTACAACCTCAGGACATATGTCCCAGACCCACTCCGTTGCTTCACGTGCCAGAAGTACGGACACCACCAGGCCACTTGCTCTGCAAAGCCGAAGTGTGGTGTCTGTAGTCAGGCACACAGCACGGAGGTGTGCCTCAAAGCACACAAAGACGGCAAGCGGGACACTACTGCCAAGTGTCCCAACTGCCACAAAAAGCACCATGCCTGGAGCCTCGGATGTTCCGTCAGGAAGGAAGAGGCTCTACGGCGACAAGAGGTCGTTGCAAAACGACCAGACTTTGTTCCTGCCCTTCCAGGCACTTATGTCTGGGGGCAGAACAAAGGGGTAAGGGCTCCCCCCCCCTCCTAAGAGGAAGGAAGCACCGCCCAAAACAAAACCACCACCGGACACCTCCAACACAAAGGAGTTTCCGGCCCTGGTGGGTGTTCCAAGACGGAAACAGACCCGGAAGGGGTCTGGGAACACACCAAAGGCCACCCCAAGAGCGGAGAGTCAAACTCTGTTTACGGAGAATGACTTGACGCTCCTGCTGACGGCAGTTGTCACAGCAGTTGCGTCAGCATTGGGAAGGACCAGTGAAGAGACGGAGAAGGCAGTCAAGGTCGCCGTCACGGCAATGACCCAGACTGTCGCTGCCCTGAAGGAAAGGGATGTAAGGCCCAAGGCCTCTACACCCAATCCAACTCAGGGCGAGACTCCTCTCCCCACAAACCCCCAGGGCGAGACTTGTCTCCCCACCCAACCCGCGGCCAAGACCACACTGGCAGAGCCTGAACCCAAACCCCAAAGGGCGAGGAAGCCATGACCATCCAGAGTGAAGGTCAAGGTGACCAGGGGTTCTCCACCTCCCAGGAGACCCAGCCCTTCAAATGGCTCGACCTGTCCTGACGACAGTGACGAGTCCAGTGAGGAAATCACGATCAGTGAGGAACTCACCAAGGAGTTGTCAGACTCCGAAATGTCTGACGTTACCCACACTGGGGCGTCGGACACTGAGACCGATTATGTCGACGTCATTGACGACGCAGACTTAATGGACTCAGATTAGCACAATGGCTCCTAATCTAAGCATACTGCAGTGGAATATCAACAGCTTTTCCCGGAGGAATGCCCTTCTCCACGCGATCGTGCGATCTCGGAACATTGACATTGTCATGCTCCAGGAGACTCTAACAGGAGACACTGTTCGCTTCTCAGGATATCATCCCTTTGTGTTGCCCTCTAATGAAGGCACCAGAGGTTTGATTACCCTCGTGAAGTCGAATATTCCCTGCTCCCTGATTGCCGATCCTGTGCAGTGTGGAGAAGGTGTTGAACTCCTTGCAGTTGAGATCCATATGGCTGGGGGTCCCCTCAAGCTGTACAATGTGTACAGCAGGCCAACCTGTAGGAGCTTAGATATTAGTGAAGTCTGTGCTACTGCGGCACACGAGCCAATTCTCATAGGGGGAGACTTCAATGCCCACCACCCCATCCTGGCTCCCACGCAGAGCCGGGATGCGGCAGGCTATCACATAGCCGCTGTGCTTGAGTCAGGCCCCGAGATTACTCTTCTCAACAACCAGGAGCCTACGCACATTGGCGGGGGGGTCCTTGACCTTACCTTTGTCACTGCAGCCCTGGTCAAGAGAATTAGTTGGTCTGTGGACAACACTGCCACGAGCGATCACTATGGGATAGTCACCACCATCTTGGATGCTGGTCTGGCACCCGTGCCCCGTGATGGAAGGTGGACAGGGCCAATTGGAAAGCTTTCCAGGAGGCCCTGGCCAGGTGCCTCAGAACCAGTGAATTCTCACATAATGATACTGTGGATACACTTGAGGCAAAACTAGTTAATGCCATAGACAAGGCAGCCTCAGAGACCATTCCCAAAACCCGTCCTTGGTCCAGGTGTTTTAAAGACGCCTGATACTACAGTGATAAGATTAAGGAGGTCAACCACAGAATCAGTATGTGCAGAAGACACTTCCGCAGACAGAGAACCCCTGAGAACCACGCTCTTTTGAGAGAGGCTCTCAGGGATGCTCAGGAAACTGCTAAGAGAGTAAAGTAGGAAAAGTGGCTGGAGTGGTGTGAGTCCTTTGGCCACCAAACCTCCCTTACAGAGCTGTGGAACCGTATCAGATAAGCCACAAATCACTCAGCCCCCAGAAAGACCCACCATGACCCGCAGTTGGAGGCGGAGAGACTGGCACTCGAGTTCTCTGCTAGAACAAGTAGCGCCGGTCTACCAGCAGAGTTGAGGGCATGCCAAGAGGAACTGCTTCCAGGCAGGCATCCCCTCAACAGAGAAAAGGCCACCTTTCCAGGCATTTACCCCTGGAAAATGGCACTCCACAAGGGGGGGTCTTCAGCCTGGCTCTGTGTTAAGCATCTTCGACATTCCACTCCCAGTGGGGTGCAAGATCATCTCATATGCAGATGATCTGGCAATTATCTCCACCGGGAGGCAGAATGAGAACCTAGTCAGAAAGACCCAGCGTTGTCTGGATCTAATGTCTGAGGAATGCCGCAGAGTCGGGCTTAAGATCTCAGCAGCCAAATCGAAGGCAATGGCGCTGAAACAGGATGTCCAAGACCAAAGGCTGCGAGTCCAAGGGTTAGAGCTAGAGTGGGTTCACATCTTCCAATACCTGGGTGTATGGGTTGACAAGAACCTCACCTTCTGCTCCGAGATTCAATACCTCCTAGAACGGACTAAGACAAGACTCTCTGTCATGAGAGCTCTGTCAGGGCGGCACTTACTAAGATCCTTCTACATGCATGCTGACCATCCCATCGTGGACTACGCCTCCGTCGCCCTGATTACGGTCAAGCCTGGACTAAGGAAAAGGCTTGACGTCATGCAAAACGATGCCACCAGGATCATTCTGGGTGCTCCTGTATGGGCTAAGGTTGCCAACCTCTTCCCTCTGGACATCCGGATCGATCAGATGGCGGCTCAGTTTCTTGCCAAAGTCCTACAGTCCCCGCCGAACTCGCAGCTAAGTCAAAAAGTGCAGCGTCGTCTTGCACAGAACCATGAACTCTTTATCAACAAATCCTGGCTGTCTCATACAGCCAGGGTGTTGATACGCTTTGAGCTCAAGGAGACACTGTTGGTTAAGGGCATGGACCTCCCCCACCCTAACTATGCCACAGCCCTGCCGTGGGCAAGATCCTTGATAGAGTATTCTGTCATGAACCTGTCAAGGAGAAAGACTCAGTACTCTCCATCTCTTTTGAAGGCTGAGGCAGAGAGGAATATTGCAGAAATCACTCCACCGAGTAGTAAAACGAACTTCACGGATGGTTCTGTAGACCCCATTTCCCGCATTGCAGGCGCCGGTTTTGCAGCTAGGGACATAGCACAAGCTATTCAGGTAGCCGACAATGCCTCCTTGCTCCAAGCAGAGGCAGTCGCTATTATGGGAGCCCTAGCCCATGCAGCCCAGACGGACGGGCATGTTGTCATACATACAGACTCTAGGGCCACCATTGACAGCCTGCAGCAAAGCTCGCCCCTTGATAACTTT
Organism: Penaeus japonicus; assembly: GCA_017312705.2. Lineage (NCBI taxonomy): Eukaryota > Metazoa > Arthropoda > Malacostraca > Decapoda > Penaeidae > Penaeus > Penaeus japonicus. The sequence continues at coordinate 42,108 of BOPN01005276.1, forward strand.
TATCTACGCATTATCATCAGCTAGATTCTAAGCCATGTTGGTATTAAAGGGAACTATGTAGCTGACAGGCTAGTGGAGGAAGGCAGGAAAAAACCCTTGAGTAATCTTGTGGTGCATCCTAGCCGGGAATTGCTAAGGCGTTCATCAATGGCTGCAGGGCAGGTCAGTGCCCTACAGCGACATAGAGAGGAAGCGAGAACCTCCCCCTCGGCCAGCTGGTACTCAGACGCCACAGGCTATGAGTTGCTGATACTCTCCCCTAAAATATCAAGGCGAGCCGAAGTCAATCTTCACAGACTGAGATTAGGCTACCCTTGTGCGTGGCATATCATAACCATTGGGCATGATGAGCGACGCTGTAGACATTGTAGCGCGCCGGACGCCAAGATAGAC
>BOPN01005276.1:47500-52500 GCA_017312705.2 Penaeus japonicus
CCAAGATTCTATAATCTAAAATAAAGTCGTTGATAGATTTGTAACCATATTTAAGACTGAAGTGAAAAAAAAATAAAAAATGGTTCATCAAAATAAACAAACAGAACTTATGGAAAATATTAAAACAGCATAGGTCACAAGCGGCATATGAAAGATTTAAAGTAGGGAGAAATAAGTGTACTCATATAGTAAGACCGAAAGCAAAAATCAAATTATTGCCATTAGATATGAGAACACTGTCTATATATATATATATATATATATATATATATATATATATATATATATATATATATATATAAAGATCTTTGTTAAAACCGCCTGCTTTGAAACAGAAAGAAATTCCAGTTTATCGTACCAGAAAAAAGACAACGAAATAATGGGTCTACTAACAATGTTTAACAAAATGGAAACTCGGTGAGTAAAAATTGGTGAACATTACATTCCTATACGGGAGTTGTGATAAGCAAAGCCTCTGAATTGTAGAACAGTATCACTAACAAGTACAATATGTAAATTGTAAGAAAACATTGGGTTGAACTACTTGAGAAACTTATCAATAACAGGTCAGGCGTATCAAATCTTCTCTTATTTGCCGAGGTACTGTAACAGCGAGAAGATTGGTTAGATTATATATATACTTGGATTTCAAAAAGGCATCAGGCAAAGTGTACCATAACAGGGGTTGGAACACATGTGTGCGTGTCTGAGTGTGTCTGTATGTGTATGTGTTTATATATTACTTCTTTTCCAACTAATATTTAATTTATTGATAACAACGAACATGCATGATTTTAAAACTGATATATTACAGTCATGCATACTGCTGGGTTAATATTGTTCTCCATCTTCATTCAGTATTAGTCACTGTGGTTAACCTACCGCTCACTAGATGGGGCACAGGTGTGTGATCTGTGTAGGGTTTGTTCTGATACTTGTTAACAAAAAGGTGAGTCTTAATTCAATCTCACTGTATATATATCTATTGCTCCCCACCCAGCTTATACTACGCACTGTATAGTTTAGAAATGAGACACCATTGATCAGTCCTTTTGTATCTGGTAGCGGGAACCTATACAACTGAAGGTAATTAACCATCTCACCCAATGGGGAATCTAGTCTCACTCGAAAACTCACTGTTGATTGTTCCTCTCTTAGTGTGTCATTTCTATTTCATCCCTGTGCACGTTTTGTTGATCTTAAAAGTGTAAATTTACCGTGCTGACCATCTGAACTGCACCGCGAGAAGCTCCATGGATCCACTACGTTCTGGCTTCTACTTTTCTGCCTATATACATTTTTTTTACGTTTCTAATACTGATTTTTGATCATTTTCACACGATATTTCGATATGAATATTGGTTCAAAGAAGTAATGGTTTTGATTTACCAGTTTTGCGAAATGTGTATTGTTATTTTCTAAAAGACAAATCTTTGTATTCCAGATTAATCTTAGATAGTGGTGAGTCAATGATCAGCCCCATCGTACGTGTGTGTGTGTGTCTGAAACACCTGAAGGAAATATTTACTGTTTACTGAAGATAGTGATGTATTTCCACTCATACTTGCTCCCTTTCAGCAATGGAGGGAATCACAGAACCCCAATTTATCGATGACCATATTAGCCTGTAATGTCCCCGCACTTCAAATTATAATAATGATAAATAAAAATTGCAATTATCCGGTGAGGTGTTAAAAGATTGTTGCTTTTGTGTGTTGGGGAGGGGCCGGGGTATCTGTATAATTATATAATCATATGAACATAGAATTGGTACAAAGGCATAATCACAGAAATACAGTATAAGCAGATGCATAAACACACACACACACACACACACACACACACACACACACACACACACACACACACACACACACACAAAATCCAAACACATGTTATGATGTTCAGGTGGAGAAGAAGCTGCCACGCATATGTACTGCGTCGAACAGCTGTATATTTTTATTTACATATAAGTAGTTACTTTAGGTAAATAGTGAAACAAAATTTTCCACTATGGCGATTAATTTGTAATTTAATTACTAACATCGATAAAAAGAAACAAACATACTTTTAGTGTCATGTTGATATAGAAATGTTAACGCATCTTATTTTTTCTTATATATAAATACATACATATATATACATATATATATATATATATATATATATATATATATATATATATATATATATATACAGGTATATATATACATATATATAAAAGTATATATATTATATAGATAGATATAGATATAGATGTTTATACACATATACATATATATACATATATATACATATATATATGTATATATATATATATATATGTATATATACGTGTGTGTGTATATATGTATATATATGTGTGTGTGTGTGCGTGTGCGTGTGCGTGCGTGTGTGTGGGTGTGGGCGTGTGTGTGTGTATGTATGTATGCGTGTTTGTGTGTGTGTGTGTGGGCGTGTTTATGTGTGTGTATGTGTGTGTGTGCATATATATATGTACATATATATATATATTATATATATATATATATATATATATATATATATATATATATATACAGTATACATGTATATATCTGTATCTATCTATCTATATATATATGTGTGTGTGTGTGTGTTCATATCAGTTAGGATCGAACATTTATTTTAAATGTATGGATGTTTATGTACACGGATCCATCCATCCGCTTCTTAGTTTCACATACGATATTACTAATATCATCATTTGATTTGAATATACCACAATTTAGCTTTAATAACTCTGCGAGTAAAGTAGAATAGTAATGTGAATTAGCTTCGGGTCGAATAAACAAGGAAAGGAAAAGGGGGGGCCACACTTTTGCTTCCCTGGATTTTGCTTATCTTATCCGTTCGAAGTTTGGTGTTTGTTAAGGAGCTCTTGCTGTCTCCATTGTGTGGGTTTTTGGATAGATAGAGTAACAACTTTTATTCTTAAAGTTGCGTAAGGGGAAGGTATCATAATCAGTTAGGAATTTGCTCGTCCTTCATCAGACAGAAGATCTCTCCGGACACAGGTAATTGGCTGGAGAAAAGTCACCAGCTCGACGTTTTTTTATTTTTGTGTTAAGTGAAAGTGATTAAGGTCGTGGTTCGTCATAGGTATATAGGCCAATATCCGGTCGGAACTAAGAAAATTAAGATAAAGAACATACAAATTATAGTTAAGGATTATGAAACAATAGCAAAGGGCAATAATGTTTGTTTGCATTATGTATGATGAGGCTGACGTCCAGACCAATAAGTTCAGTAATAAATATTCTATAAATTCATTATTTAAAAGCCATTAATGTCGTTACGTGCCATTTAATTAATACATGATAAAGGAGAGTTCATTATCTTTATTATAACCTCTACACTATAAGGAGAACCCAGCCAAGCCTATTTGCCTTTAAAGGCCAACAACTCAGCCAGCTATGTTGCAGGAATATAGGAATATCCTATGAAAGTATAAGCATGGAAAGGCCATTTTTATACAAAATGTACATAATTCTGTATCATTCCAGGTGCTTTGTTTACATCAACCTGAGAAGGATAGAAAAATAAGTGACTAAAGAAAAATTGCTTGAGAGACTGAAGTCCATCTCAGGCTTCTGTTCCTGTTGAATACTTTCTATGATGAATTGTCGAATAATAAAATTCCTACAAGTTTGCTACGTATGATGGGAAGTTATCAGTTCATATATACAACATTTTTTCAATGGTCCTTGGTTAAGCGGATATCTTTTATTTAGGTTATTGTATGTCTATCATCAATTATAATTGGATCTACGTCTCTAGTGTGGAATATTAAAATTCTTGCAAGTAAAGTATATTACTTTTTCATAAAAAATGTTATATCAGCGAAATTTCAATGACGTAATAACCTGTAATTATTGTTCATATATATGTTCAGGTTAAATACTTTCGAATTTTTGGTCTGTTATCTCCTAATAAATGAGTTTTATAGCGTAATGTGATTAAACTTTAGTATTTTCTTAATATAACTGGAATATACAAGATCCAGTTTTTCGTTTAAGTTGATCTTTATATCTTTACTATTGCGACTTTTCATTGTAATTCTACTAACGAAGGTTGTTCATTTAGGTTACAAACGATATTCAATTATTGTTACGATACTGATCATGTAAAACTATTTGCACATGGTCACGTGTTATATTGTTATTCGGAAAGACGTATTGTATAAAAAATAAATAAAATAGAATAATAAACAAAAAAAGAAAAGAAAAAACATGTATACATGTTTTCTTTTTTTAACAAACAATTTTTGTAAAATATTTTACAGAAACACTTGTGTTGACGGAAAAGTTGATTTAAAGACAACTGTATATTTTACAGGTGAAGTTTGGCACCATGGGTGCCAGAGATTTCGCTGTAATTTTATGCATGTGTGTGTATTTATTTATGTATATGTATGTATATATAGATGTAAAAATGTATGTATATGTCTATATATGTATGTGTATATATATATGTATATATATATACACATGTATATATATATACATATATATTCATGTATTACTCAAATATAAACACAGATGTGTAGTCTATGTTCACGACGGCACCGAATGGCAACTCAAGAGCTTTTATCACTGTGTTAGAGGTGTGGCTTGACTGAGACAAGAGGGTGGAGTTTTACTCTCACCAAACGTCATTTCCATCACGACAGAGATTTGAGCCTCAGTAAGAGTGACGCGTTCACCGGAAGATACTGTGAAACACAATGGTAAGTCGGTGGATTCAGTGTATGCATATATATACGTGTGCGTGTGTGTGTGTGTAAACATATATATGTGTGTGTGTATATGTATATATATATATATATATATATATATATATATATATATATATATATATATGTATGTATGTTTATTTTTGTATAATTATATATGTGTGTGTGTGTGTGCATGTATGTATGTATATGCATATAAATGTGTGTATATATACAGTATATACATACATATATGTCTATATATATA
>BOPN01005276.1:62500-65000 GCA_017312705.2 Penaeus japonicus
ATGTTTATAAAAAAAAAAATAAAAATAAAAATCTTCGGCATTTTTTTAGGATTCTCTTGAAATCAAATCAAATCAAAATCAAATTTTCATCTCATTTCCACATGTTAAAAAAAATATATATTCTTCGGTACACGAGGAAGATTCTCGTTTCCCCTTTTGGAGATACCGCCTCCACCCCCCGCCCCTTTATTAAACATAAAATAGATAAGATATGTGAGATACAGCCGTTGTTACCTTGGCCTTATTTAACTTTATGGACTGTTGTTGTTGTTGTTTTAACACTGTTTTGATCCTAAGCACGATATAATCATATTATTTAGTAAGCAATTCAGACAATCTCAAACGCATAAATATGCCCCTAAAGCCATGAGATGTTTATAAGGTGTTAATGGCATTGCGCATCATTTTCATCCTAATCAAATATTTAAATTTTGTGTGGTCCTGGCACATCGCAAACCTCTGCCAACGTCAAAATTTTCTATCGCACAATAAGAGTGAAGGAGACAAATTGATAAGTCACAGAAAACTATAGTAGATAGTAAATAAAAAATATGTCTGGGAATAGGTATCTCTCATAAACAAAATCGATGATGATGGTCGATTGCAATAATGATAATAGTAATGGGAAGAAATATCAATAATATTTAATCAACACTAATTATTTCAAAAGGAAAAAAATCACGGAGATAATGACCCAATAAAAGGTATAAAATGAGTGCTGTTATCTCCATGCACTCAGTAAGCTTCTCTTTACTGACTATTCCTTTATCTGATTCAGAATAGATCCCCATCAAAATTTTATTAATTACTCCCTGTCCTCTCCAATTTAGTCTCTAACGTTTTGCGGAGTCTTAATGAAGATCCAATCAACCAAAAAAAAAATATATATATATATCAGCACCACTGAAATCATTACCTTGAGGTAACAGACACCTGTGAGTAAATATTTACAAAGATCATCAATCTTTGCAATTTAGAAAAAAAACATGTTTGGTCCTTACTAATGAGCACATTAGTGATGTAACATGTTCAGTATGCTGGCTGTTGCTGTTAAGAACTAACTTAACATCAGAGGGTGTACAATATATTTTTATTTTTCGACAGAGTTTGTCTAAAAGTGAAAGACTTTAATCAAGTGAATTCGCGGTGAAATTTCGTTAAAAATAAAGAAAGTAAAAAGTAAGAAGAGACAAATGTTTACAGTGTGAATGACTAAACTTCAATTAAACATTTGATAGAATATGCATAATATCCAAGATAACAAGAAGTGAATATCACGAAACGAGCTTAGAAAAAAAAAAATGAAAACAGGAACCGATACTGAGAAAGAAATGCTTAAGAAAAAACTGACAAAATGCCCTATTAGCAATGATTATTCATAATACCCTGGCTCTCACCATTATTCTACTAATGACAACTATAATAACAACAATAATACTTATTATAGTATTAATGATAATGGTGTTAATACCAAGAGTGAGAAAGATCATAAATGTGAATATTATTAATGATAATGATACTAATACAATAGGAAATGAAGATGATATTGAAATGACGGAGGAGATTATAATTGATTTTCAAACATTTAATTATTCGCCGAACTAATTACGAGACGGATTATCCATGTAAATGAATTATATATATAAGTTCATATTAAACATTAAGAACCGTCTATAAAATTGCTTGGAACATGATTATCAAAGCAAGATTCCTCAAGCGGGTATCTGACAAGGGCATATTTTCGTATGCTTTCTATAATCTACAATCTCTTTTATTCACGTATTGTATACTCCTTATTACACGAAACACGAACGAATCAATCTATACGCGCATTTGCAAACAATTGGATTGTTGCACGCAAACCCTACGGAGAACTTGGCTAGGCTGGTTTCACAACATTTCAATTACATCATAAATGCAAAATGATTGTGAAGCAAATTTCTAAATCGACCATAAGCTATAGATCTTTATTGTCGTCGAAAAAATATTCATGAGTCGGGTAACGCTCTGGGACTCCCCTAGATCCCCCGTTCGTGCCCCTGAGCCTGAACTGAAAGGATGAACTGAGCTGAACGAAAGGATGGGAATCCCTTAATGGAACCCATGAGTACGTGCTGTAAGAAATGAGGCAAACGAGAGTCAGCATTATTGTTTCTTATTATGGCATTTACAATCCTTTAAAAAGCTGGTCATGTTTGGACTTGTTCTGTCATGATTAAACAACTGTAACTTTTTTTTATTGATATTCAAACCAAAGATCTGTATTTGGCTTCTATAGAAAGTATCGAATTTTCCGTGTACACGTGCTAATCTATACCAAATTAAAGATAGAACACAGTAGACGTGTAGATTATAGAAGATATTGCCTTTGTGTGATACTCCCTTCAAACAAAACATCGCCGGATACTCAAAAGAAGTTGCCTTTTCTGTGAAGTAATTCGTTTTATCATCATTAATTCTTTTCCAGGATATCTAAGCCGAAATCATGAGAAAGAGACAA
>BOPN01005276.1:72500-80000 GCA_017312705.2 Penaeus japonicus
TATATATATATACATGTATATATATATATATATATATATATATATATATATATATATATATATATATATATATATATATATATATATATATATATATATCTATATATATGTATATATATATATATATATATATATATATATATATATATATATATATATATATATATATATATATATATATATATATATATATATATATATATATATATATATATATATATATATATATATATATATATATATATATATATATATATATATATATATATATATATATATATATATATATATATATATATCATCACCATCACCATCAGCCTGTATCAATCCACTGCAGGACGTAGGCCTCTCTCAATCTTTTCCAGTCATTCCGGTCTTGTGTCCTCTGATTCCAGTTTACTCCTGCGAATTTTGCTATTTCATCCCGCCATCTAGTCATTGGTCTTGCCCTGGGTCTCTTTGTGTCGTGTATTACCCATTCTGTTGTTTTCTTTGTCCACCTGTTGTCCTGTCTCCGATATATGTGTCCAGCCCACTGCCACTTTTTCGTCTTAATGCTCTTGAGTATAGCCTCTACTTTTGTTTGCTGCCTGATCCATGTGGCCCTTTTCTTGTCTCTTAAGCTAACTCCTAGCATAAGCCTTTCCATTCCTCTTTGGGCGCTTACTAATTTCCTCTCGAGTGCCTTGGTCGTAGTCCATGTCTCTGATCCATATGTCATGACGGGGAGGACGCATTGGTCAAAAATCTTTCTCTTTAGACATAGTGGCAGACGACCTCGTAATATATTACTATGTTTACCGAAGGCACTCCAACCAAGCCTGATTCGCCGTTTTATCTCGGCTTCGCAGGATGTACTCGACTGAATGAGTTGCCCTAGGTATACATACTCGTTCACTGCTTCTAGTACCTCGCCCTGTATTTGTATTTGCTTAACTGGGGTTCGACTGTTGAACATGACTTTAGTCTTTTTCATGTTCATTTTAAGGCCAATCTTCAGACTTTCCTTATTTAAATCGCTTATTAATTGTTGTAGTTCATCTGCTGACTCACCGAAAAGAACAATGTCATCTGCAAATCTTAGATTGCTTAAGTGTTCATTCCCTATTTTAATCCCTCTCTCTTTCCAATCTAACTTCTTGAATACTTCCTCTAAGCAGGCTGTAAACAGCTTCGGTGAGATGGTGTCGCCCTGCCTAACACCTTTTTTTATTGGTATTTTATTGGTTTCTGCGTGGATTTTGACGGTCGCTGTACCATCTCTATATATATCCTCTAATAATCTGCAGTATATTTCCTCTACTCCTTGTTTACGAATTGCATCCAGTACTGCAGATATCTGTACCGAGTCGAATGCCTTTTCATAATCTACGAATGCCATACACAGGGGCTTCCTATATTCGTTTGTTTTCTCCCTTATTTGAGCTAGTGTGTGGATATGGTCTGTAGTTGAGAATCCACTGCGGAACCCTGCCTGTTCCCTGGGTTGTTTTGAATCTAATGTATCGGTGGTAAGGGCTGTGATGATTTTTGTGAACAGTTTATAGATTACTGAGAGGAGGCTTATAGGTCGGTAATTCTTTAAGTCTTTTGTGTCTCCCTTTTTGTGTATTAGAATTATTATTGCGTTTTTCCAGGCCTTCGGGATTTTACCGACGTCTAGACATCTGTTATAAAGACTGGCCAGCTTTACTGCCGCATCTCTCCTGCGTCTTGAAAAAGATCTACACTAATGCCGTCTTCTCCTGGTGTTTTTCCTCTTTTCATGCTTTTAGTGCCCTTATTTATCATCTACCGTGATGTTTGGAACATCTCCAATTGTTGTGTTTAACTCGTATGTGGTTGCCTGTTTGAGTGGTATAGGTTGCGATAGAAGTGTTCTATTACTTTGATACTCTCTATTTTTATTGTATGTCGCCTCTCCGTTGGGTTTCTTTACTGCATGCATTTGTTTCGTCCCAGCTCTCTTGTTGCCTTAAGGCTGGTGCCGGCAAGCAGAGCTTCGTTTATTTTTCGTATGTTAAATTTGCGTACATCCTCTTTCTTCTTCTTGTTTATCGTCTTAGTCAGCTCTGTTGATTCTATTCGCCCTGATTGATGTTATTTTCATATATATATTTATATATATGTATATATATATATATATGTATATATAAATATATATATATATATATATATATATATATATATATATATATATATATATATATGTATATATATATATATATATATATATATATATATATATATATATATACATATATATATATACATACATATATATATATATATATATATATATATATATATATATATATATGTGTGTGTGTGTGTGTGTGTGTGTGTGTGTGTGTGTGTGTGTGTGTTAATATTCATTTGTGTTCATATATATGTATATATATATATATATATATATATATATATATATATATATATATATATATATGTGTGTGTGTGTGTGTGTGTATATATATATATATATATATAGAGAGAGAGAGAGAGAGAGAGAGGAGAATGGGACAATGTATTTTTTTTTTTTTTTTTTTTTTACGATTGAATTTTTCTCAGAATTTTTATTTTTTCATTTAATAAAACAGAAAGTAATGACGAAGACGGCAGCAGCAATCCGCAAGGATTTTCTTGAATTTCTAAACGTCTCAGACTAGAGAAATAAGAATGTAATGATAAAGAATAGAAAATATTATGCATAAGTCTGTATACACCCATCACAGTGGCAACACCGAGGCGAAAAAAAAAATGTTTGAGGGCAACCTAGACGTCCTTACCGCGAATTTACTTATAACAATTACGACATAGAAAATTCCATTGCAAATACAAGAAAATACGCGTACAGGTTTTAACTCGCAAATATATATGTATGAAAAAGTCGCAGTGTCTTTTGTAAGGGAGTGAGTGAATGAAAGAGTGAGTTTTTGAATAAGAGTGAATGGGTAAGCAAGTGAGCTAATAAACATGAGTACATCACAAACAGGATAGATGAACGCTCATAATAATATCAATAACCAAATAGCAAAAAAGACAGCAACATAAAGTGAATTCAACCACCATACCGAACTCAAGCACAATGAGTGAAAACGGTGACACGATTAGCTATCGGTCAATCAACAAAGCATCCGGCTGAAGTTTCATGAACAACAATCTTTCCGGATCAGATATATCTACATAACCCCGTAATGATCTTAATCTTAATTTGCTACAAATAATGATTCATCAAGGCAATAAGATATCTGGTTCTGCATGTCAGATTACGTACGTTTCTTCGACAGGGGTCTGTGTGCCCACATTTTTCGTATTAAAGTGGACTGAAATAAGGAGACAGAGAAGCAATGCAAGGTCCGCTCCACTACAATTCTGCGACTGCCCCTCGTGACAACTTCTCTGTGGTAGTAATATATTTATGAAATCACAAGACATCTCCCGTGATATACATGCAGGCGACTCTAAGGGTATAAATTCGTTGGATGTTATTGGTTGGAGGAAACTACATCTCGCCAAAATCCTAACTTGCCCAATCCTTAAAAAAGAAAAGAAAAAGAAAAAAATATATATATATATTGAGGGTGAGTATGCATTCTTGACAGATGGGGGAGCCATAGTGCAGGGTTTATTCTATGAGTAAGGTCGATATAAGCAACACATCCTGAACACTAGTAGGAAAAAAAAAACAGATTTGGAGAATAAGGAGAATAGAAATGCGAATATTTTCTTAAGTCTGATGTCCAATTTTCTCTTTACCTTTTATTCCTAATCAGAGACGTGTACTGTACGGATATATGGCAAATGTTATAATGTTTATAATAGGGAACCAATATATACATTTTGATGCTGAGTTTAATTGCATTTGATTAACCAAACGTATTAATTGCAGATCATACAAGGTGAAGATCCGGAAAAACCGCACAGGATTGCAAATGTTATCGTCTCTCTACGATCAACTTCCCTCTGTGAGAGCGACGTATTCTTCCGTTTCCCCGTATTTAGATGACTTCATAAAGAAACTAAAGGAAGATTTAGTAGTGAGAGGAGTGACTACGGACCCTTGGGATCTAGCACGGAAAGTAAGTTTAAGCACAATTGTACTACTCATATATTAATTGCTATAGGCATATATATATAGAGTCATATATGCATATTTGTAGTCGACACTTGGAATGCCCATCATCGCCAATCCCATACGTTCAAAAAATGTCTTATCTTTACTCCAAATCGGGTTTATTAGAAGTTTAATACAAGATGCTTGGTGAAAGGCATATCTCCCTTTGAAAGAAAAACTAGGAATCGTCAGTCCATTTTGCACAGGAAGTTTACCTCAATGGTAGATAATTTTCAATAATATGTTGAATGTCGAAATTCCATGGCGCTTCTTTTATAAAATATGATTCCCAAATATTATAAAACATTCTCCTAAACTTTCCTCTAAATACAGCCTTCCTGGATAGACCAAATCGTGATGTTATTCTAGATCAAAATTTCCATGTTCTCCCTTGCTTGATCAAAATTTCGCAAGCAAAACAATATATCTATGGCATATGACGATATTCTTAATATTTGTTATGAAAAAAATGAGCGTTTATGGATGCCTACTGCGGTTACAAAATTCATTCACGATTTCGTAAATAAATGCGAAACTTAAATCTAGATATAGTGACTTTGGCAATGATTGTCAAGAAATTATATAAAGTATGCTCCACTTCCAAGCTTACTACTCAGCGTTGCCAATGCGTTAATCACCCGTTTTGACTATTGTATCCGAGCCACAAGACCCCTGTTCTGTTGACATGTGTTTCTGATACAAGGGTCGTAAATGGCGGTTCACTACCACGCTATGTGTATCAACGCAGATGCATAGGGTACATTACGTTTCGTCGTTTGCAGTTCCCATTCCTCCTTATCGTTTCCAGTTCCCATTCCTCCTTATCGTTTCCAGTTCCCATTCCTCCTTATCGTTTGCAGTTCCCATTCCTCCTTATCGTTTGCAGTCCCTATTCCTCCTTATCGTTCCCAGTTCCCATTCCTCCTTATCGTTTGCAGTTCCCATTCCTCCTTATCGTTTGCAGTTCCCATTCCTCCTTATCGTTTGCAGTTCCCATTCCTCCTTATCGTTCCCAGTTCCCATTCCTCCTTATCGTTTGCAGTTCCCATTCCTCCTTATCGTTTGCAGTTCCCATTCCTCCTTATCGTTTGCAGTCCTCATTTCCTCCTTATCGTTTGCAGTCCCTATTCCTCCTTATCGTTTCCAGTTCCCATTCCTCCTTATCGTTTGCAGTTCCCATTCCTCCTTATCGTTTGCAGTTCCCATTCCTCCTTATCGTTTGCAGTCCTCATTTCCTCCTTATCGTTTGCAGTTCCCATTCCTCCTTATCGTTTGCAGTCCTCATTTCCTCCTTATCGTTTGCACTCCCTATTCCTCCTTATCGTTTCCAGTTCCCATTCCTCCTTATCGTTTGCAGTTCCCGTTTCTCCTTATCGTTCGCAGTCCCCATTCCTCCTTATCGGTCGCAGTTCCGATTCCTCCTTATCGTTCGCAGTTCCGATTCCTCGTTATCGTTTGTAGTTCCCGTTCCTCCTTATCGTTCGCAGTTCCGATTCCTCCTTATCGTTTGCAGTTCCCATTCCTCCTTATCGTTCGCAGTTCCCATCCCTCCTTATCGTTTGCAGTTCCCATTCCTCCTTATCGTTCGCAGTTCCCGTTCCTCCTTGTCGTTTGCAGTTCCCATTCCTCCTTATCGTTCGCAGTTCCCGTTCCTCCTTGTCGTTTGCAGTTCCCATTCCTCCTTATCGTTCGCAGTTCCCATTCCTCCTTATCGTTCGCAGTTCCCATTCCTCCTTATCGTTCGCAGTTCCCATTCCTCCTTATCGTTCGCAGTCCCCATTCCTCCTTATCGTTCGCAGTGGGCTAACCCGAACGCAGTGGTACCAGAGAACGCGCCAGGTTTAGGAGACGTGTTAGCTGCCCTTTCAACGGCGCCAATCATAGAGGCTGGGATCTGCACCAAGGGATTGAAACTGAAGGTTTTGTTGACTCTCGAGGGAAATCAAAAGGCTCTCTTTAAGCCCATAAGGTAGGTGTAATTTGAACTTTATCCACGTGTGTGTGTGTGTGTGTGTACATACATACATGTATATATATATATATATATATATATATATATATATATATATATATATCCTTATCGTTTGCAGTCCTCATTTCTCCTTATCGTTTGCTCAGGGGTGTCCATTCCTCCTTATCGTTTGCAGTCCCTATTCCTCCTTATCGTTTGCAGTCCTCATTTCCTCCTTATCGTTTGCAGTCCCTATTCCTCCTTATCGTTTGCAGTTCCCATTCCTCCTTATCGTTTGCAATCCCCATTCCTCCTTATCGTTTGCAGTTCCCATTCCTCCTTACCGTTTGCAGTCCTCATTTCCTCCTTATCGTTTGCAGTCCCTATTCCTCCTTATCGTTTGCAGTCCCTATTCCTCCTTATCGTTTGCAGTCCTCATTTCCTCCTTATCGTTTGCAGTCCCTATTCCTCCTTATCGTTTGCAGTTCCCATTCCTTCTTATCGTTTGCAGTCCCTATTCCTCCTTATCGTTCCCAGTTCCCATTCCTCCTTATCGTTTGCAGTTCCCATTCCTCCTTATCGTTTGCAGTCCCCATTCCTCCTTATCGTTTGCAGTTCCCATTCCTCCTTATCGTTTGCAGTTCCCATTCCTCCTTATCGTTTGCAGTTCCCATTCCTCCTTATCGTTTGCAGTTCCCATTCCTCCTTATCGTTTGCAGTCCTCATTTCCTCCTTATCGTTTGCAGTCCTCATTTCCTCCTTATCGTTTGCAGTTCCCATTCCTCCTTATCGTTTGCAGTTCCCATTCCTCCTTATCGTTTGCAGTCCTCATTTCCTCCTTATCGTTTGCAGTTCCCATTCCTCCTTATCGTTTGCAGTCCTCATTTCCTCCTTATCGTTTGCAGTCCCTATTCCTCCTTATCGTTTCCAGTTCCCATTCCTCCTTATCGTTTGCAGTTCCCATTCCTCCTTATCGTTGGCAGTCCCCATTCCTCCTTATCGTTCGCAGTTCCGATTCCTCCTTATCGTTCGCAGTTCCGATTCCTCCTTATCGTTTGTAGTTCCCGTTCCTCCTTATCGTTCGCAGTTCCGATTCCTCCTTATCGTTCGCAGTTCCCATCCCTCCTTATCGTTTGCAGTTCCCATTCCTCCTTATCGTTCGCAGTTCCCATTCCTCCTTATCGTTTGCAGTTCCCATTCCTCCTTATCGTTTGCAGTCCTCATTTCCTCCTTATCGTTTGCAGTCCCTATTCCTCCTTATCGTTTCCAGTTCCCATTCCTCCTTATCGTTTGCAGTTCCCATTCCTCCTTATCGTTTGCAGTTCCCGTTCCTCCTTATCGTTCGCAGTCCCCATTCCTCCTTATCGTTCGCAGTTCCCATTCCTCCTTATCGTTCGCAGTTCCCATTCCTCCTTATCGTTCCCAGTTCCCATTC
>BOPN01005276.1:92500-97500 GCA_017312705.2 Penaeus japonicus
TGAGCAGCATTTAGCATGTGGGGAAGGTACCATGCATTTTTCAAGACGTTATGATAAGTTAGGTGTGTCAACTTAAGTGCCTGTTGTACCAGCTACTTAGGCACACAGGATTCTAAAGTTGCTGTATGCATAGCCAAATAGAATCTGCTGTGATGAGATCCATGGAACCATCACCTTCAGGCATACCTGCAGTAGTATCAGCCTGGGCATTTGTACCTGGACAGATGATTGTGAGGAACCTGTTGCACAGGTTCTTCACTATCACTAGGAGAATGGGCTTCCGAGCAGGCGTCAGAATGAACTATGGGTTGTTGAGGATCCCCTGTAGGCCTTGACAACAAATCAGGCAGGTGATTAAGTTGGTAGTGGCTCAAGTCATGAGCAAACCTGTTCATCCTGGGAGACAGTTTTTCTGATAAAAACACAAGTGACTTAGTGGCCTAGAACTGCATACATAGCCTGACCACTAACATATGTATGGATCTCAAATGGTACCAAGAAGTCTGGAAGCTGTAAAACAGGATGCGAAGAGCATCCTTGATTGTGTTAAGAGGTTTGACATTCCTAATTCCACCTAAAGCTTGCACCTTTTTTCAATAGTTGTGTGAGTGGACGTGCTACCGTGGTATAATCTTTTATATGGAAGAAGCCTGTTGCTCCAAGAAACCTACAGACACCTTTTACCGTTCTGAGAGGTTTTATTTCCCTGATTGCTACCACTTTAAATTGGTTAGGCAACACCCCATCAGCATTAATAATAAACCCAAGTAAATGGATCTTGGCCTATGCCTGCTCACATTTACTAAAGCAGACCTGCTGAAGCGAGGAGGTCTAGTATCTCCCAGAGGTGTTCAAGATGTTCCTTAAATGTCCTACTGGCCACAACTACATCATCTAGGTAAGCAAGTATGTGCCTTGCTAGAACAGATGCTTTAACTCCTGTGCAAAACCCAAGCCTGTACCCTTGGTCACCCCAAGTGAGAGTTCATAGGGGTTGATAACCCAAATTATTACACTGTGATTAACCATAGAATATACAGATCCTGGAACAGTAACTTTCTTTGCGACACCCTCAACACAAATCAACTGAGGGTTTGCTAATGACCGTGGCAATACTACTGGTACAAACATAGAACTCCTAGTTAGAATGGTGGCATTGGCTACTGCATGTACAGGACCCCTCGTTGGCTGTGTGACATCTGATTTCTGCCAGTCAGACCCTGGCGTCATCAATCATGACAGATGTTCAACACAACAAAAAGAAGGCTCCCCGTGAAAGTCATCTCATAGTGTGTACAATTAAGAATCATATATGCTTTAGTGGGAGCACCAGTAACCGCTAGTTGCATGTCAAGACAATGTAGCAGGTCCATCCCAAGTAGTAAAACCCCAGGAAAGTGAAGCCCTTTGGCCACACATACTCTTTGGATAACATCAAGCTGAGAGTGGATAGAGAACGAGACACTCCCTGAATGGAACAATTTGAATATATTTTGCAATTCTTAAGAAGATTCAAAGCTATCTCATCCTTCACCTCATCACCTCACTGCCGGTGTAGATGAAGCTAGTAAGCACCTTCCCATTAACAAAAAGTTCTATCTGTTGTCACTCCTTATGACATTGGTATTGTTTGCACTTGTCCTGTCCTGCCAGCAGGTGCTGTGCTGTCCCTACCCTGCTGTCATTGACCAAATCGACAGAATGGTCAGAGTTACCACATATGTAATACTGCTACATTGAGCAGCACAGCAATTGGCATTGTCGTGTGTATCTGAGCGATGGTACTCACACCATTTTGAATAATCAAACCGAGGTACAGGTGCCTCTAAACTTTGCACAAAGGCAGGTCTTAAAATCCTGTCATTTAAAAATAAACTGGAATTCTGGTCCAAGGAAAACCATCTGGGCATAGCCACGGGCACAACCCTTTGCCATCCTGATAAAGTGACCCACCCATCAGAAGCTGGGCGGGTCACAGACTCAACTGCAATTTTACGGTTGAGCTGGTGAGATTTAGAGGCTGGTGTCCCCCAATGAACGGTGGAAACCTCTTCACGAACATAGAGCAGAAGGTGCTGAGCATGGCAACATGCTCTGTGTGGCACAAGGTAAGCGATGTCGGGTACACAATTTGCAGCAGCAGCTGTTCCACCAGAAGTGAATCTGGCATCACCTCTCATTTGCTGCTGCCACACCTTAGGTTCAAGGGGGATACTGTCAGTAAACATCAGGGGTGGTTGAGTGTTTCCTGAACCAGAATGAAAAGCCTCTGTCTGAACCTGGAATGATAGGTTTGTTGCTCTGTCTGTCTCTGGTAGTCTCAAACCCACTGCTCCATGCAAGGTGGAGTGTTCTTTAATCAAGAAACTGACTGTACAGGTGGCACGCTCGTCTCAAGCGGTGGGACTTCAACAACACCCTCCTGCCCACAGGGAAAGTCCTCAGTATTACGGCCTGAAGTCTGGCAAGATATGATCCTTCGTTACCAGAGTGAGTGTGTCATTGTGTCACTGAGCAGATCACAACCCAAACACTGAATTTCATGGGAAGCCAACGCGAACAAAATTGAACTGTTATTATGAAAAGGGTTCTGCAAGACAGGTGCACATAAGAATCACAGGTATAAAGATTCTTATAAATAAAAATCAACACCAAGACAATGAATACAAATGTACATAAGCTGAAGGAAACTCGACACTTTAAGTAGAATGAGTAAAATTTAAAATACTTTTATGAATAACATACAAAAATATTAACATGAATGAAATTCAAAGATGATATTGGGAATAAAATACAAAAATACTAACATGAATGAAATACAATAATACTGAAATGCATGAAATACAAATACTGCTGTGAGCCATAATCCACTTAAACCACTCAATCACACTTAAGACCATACCAATATCAGAGTAATGTACAAGTCCAATATTCACATTCTTACTGTACAAATTATGGCATTTGCTTCCTGTCGCCTTGGTATCGCGTCCAGTGAAGTACCCTTCCGGCATAATGACCACAGGTACCACTAATGCGCCTGGTAAACTGTTTTTTTTTTTTTTTTTTTTTTTTTTTTGTCATCACTTTTCGAGTCTTTACGACGGGGACGTTTTTTCTTGTCCTAATTTTTCTGAGGCATCACGCCAGGGACGTGCGTACCACGTCACGATATATATGTACGTATTTTGAGAGAGGGGGGGGGGGGGAGAGAGAGAGAGAGAGAAGAAACAGAGGAAGAAAAAAAATGCAAAAAAAAAGAGAGAAAAGAAAGAGAGGGAGAGAAAAGCTATATGACGTCACATGCCCTCTAGCATTGCTTGAGGGTATGAGAGAATATGTATGCGTATGTGTGTTAGTGTTTTAACGTCATGGATACGTAACATGCTTTGAGAGAGAGAGATAGATAGATAATATAATATGTGAAAGACAAATGAGAAAGAGGGATAGGGGAGGGGGAGTGAGCTAAAGGGGAGATGGGGAAAGGAGGTAAATGACAACACATGCCCTCCAGCATTATCCGAGGAACGCCGGAAAAACAGCGTGACCTGATTGGCTGATGATTTGTATAAAAGGGGGCAAAAGGAGTACCATAAATCATTCACTCTGTACCCCTGGAATGTCACGTTTCACGAAGACTAGCTCTTCCACCTTTCATCCGATAAGTACACCTGCCTTTCATTTCAATGTGCATGCAAATCTATAAGTTGATATATGTGATTTACATTTTTTTTTTTTTTTTTTTTTTTTTGTGAACTTCATTGTTTAGTGTAAATTTTAGGTCCTCCAGCGAGGATCCAGATGACCCCCGGCATCTGCCGGGCGCTTGAAACGACGCCGTCTCGCTAGTCCTGTCCTGTCCTCAGGTAAATACGCTATACCATATCTGTTGTTTGCAATTCTGTGTCCAAATATAAAGTATCCACATGCTTTTGTAATTTCAGCAAGCTTTTCGTTGATTGTTAGGTTTTCGTTAGGTCATCGTCAAGTGATGACGAACAGGACCCACAACCTGAAACCCCAGGGTTCAAGTGGTGGAAAAGGGAGAACACGCCGAGGCGTTTCGGTTTTGACAGCAGGGATTCCATAGTGGAATTCGTGTCCACATCGTTCAACTAGGATGAACCGCTGTCCACATTTCAGGCAAGGGCGTTCCAACGGAATGCTCCTGGAACCCCAGGGTTTAAGTGGCGGAAAAAGGAGAACGCGCCGAAGCGTTTCGGTTTTGCCGGCTGTCCTGTGTTCCTGACCTGGACGGAAATTCCGAATGTTCGGTCGTGTTCTCCCAATTCGTCATGGACGAACTCCTGGAGATATTTGTCCATGAGACAAACTGGTATGTCACCTGTGCTGAATGATGTATATATGACATTACATTATGCCACCTTCCCTGCATCAGATTCTACATAGTTTTTTTTCAGGTATTTCCGTCAGCGATCGGCTTCCCCGCCTTCCCATGTGAAGGCATGGGAGGATGTTAGTGCAGTCGAGTTGAAGGCCTATCTTAGGGTTCGGCTCGTCATGGGCTTGAACCCCAAGCCCTCACTGAGGCACTACTGGTCGACTGACCCCCAGTATGCCCTGCCCACAATCCCGCAGACAATGACAAGAGCTCCCTCTGTGGACGACCGCCTCAGGAAGTTATGCCTTATCCTTGACCTACTCACAATTCGTCGAAGTCTACACCCCTCCTATGAGGATATCCATCAACGAGAGTCTGTGGAAGTTCTGGGGGCGTTTCCGGACCGTGCAGTACATCCCCGTCAAGCGCGTGAGCTTTGGAGTAAAGGTGTACAAGCTGGCCGTGAGCATTGGCCCCACTCAGGGGTATGTGTGTGCCTTCTGGATTTACGTGGATAGGGACAAAGATGATCTTCTAGCCTCGATGAAGGCCGTCGTCGACTTGATAGGCGCCGCGGACTTGTTTGGGAAGGGGTATGAGGTACATACCGATAACTGGTATACTTCCCCAGCCCTTTTCCATTACCTGCAGGATCGGCATA
>BOPN01005277.1:5000-7500 GCA_017312705.2 Penaeus japonicus
TTTCATCAGTCAGTTTATTTAAAGTTGGTGATTTGAGGATGTTCATGAAGTAGAATTACAATATGGCTGTGTTGTTAACTGAAATTATTTTTCAGTCACATGATGTAACAGGAAAAAGGTGGCTGAAGCATTCTCTGATTATCCAGTTGCTCTCTTAATACAATATCGATGAAATCTATCACATCATACTACAAAGGTTTGGAATAATACAGTAAGTCCTTTCCTCTGATTTATTTTCAAGTTAAGTATAAATTCTTAAGACAAGTTACAGAATATTTATTAGAAGAGCACATTTCAGACACCAAGAGAAAAACATTAAAACCAAAAAGAGACACTTTAAAAGAAAATAAAGATATTTAGGTCAGACAGGTAAGCTTTCTAAATATATTCTTAATAGTTCTCTTCATAGTTTCGCCATAGAGAATAAGAGGTGAAATAGAGAATAAGTTCCAGTGACGGCAGACCGCACTCCCCTCTGGTTTGCCGCCATCATTTGTGTTACCACTTCTTGATTTTCAAATATTTTCTCTTCTAGAAATAAACGAAATAAAAGATTTTAAAATTATACCAAACTTAGATTACATATCTCAAAATATGATAGCATTATGACGAACGAATAAACAAATTATAAACTAACGTACCAAATTGGCAAGTAATTCGTATATGACAGATAAAAGACGACGTAATGTCACTCTAGCCATTTTCTTTTCTTTAGCAGGAAATGGAGACCTGATGTTCCCGCGATAGTCTTTCATTCTTGACTGATGATCAAAGCCCCCTCTCCGTGTGCAAACCTTGCAATTTTGCTTGATAGACTTATGTGAACAGACTATGGTGGACGCTTTCCGGTTTAAAGCAAGTCATATATTAATGCAGACATAGATATGTGTGTGTGTGTGTGTGTGTTTATGGATGTATGCGTGTATGTATGCATGTGCCTTTCTATTTATGTGTATATGGACATACAATTTTTATATAAAGTATGTCTGTGTCGTTCGATTGTGATCGGGTAAACTTCAGGAAGCGGGGTTGCTCTCCCTCCTCACACACCGAACGAAAGCACGCTCGTGCCTGGCCGTCCGCCAGACCTCGTGGCCGAAGTGAAACCCGGACAATTGCAGATAAGAATAAAGGCTAACCCGGAAGGGCCTCGTTTTCCGCTCATCAAGCGCTTATTCAGCCGCGCTGCTCTCCCATCTCCCTGCTCGAGCCCACTTCAATTTCCTCCCAGTCAATCACAGCGCAGTCATCAGCGGCGGCGGTTGCAGATTCTTTCCCGTCGATGCTTTGCCAATCAGATCACAGAGCCAATAACTGGCAGCTGCGGCCGAGAGATCAAGGAGACACTGATTGATAATGATGAATTCTCGCTGGAAGTTTTGAGGTAAGCGATTTAGCGCTGCTTTGAGGCGGTGATGGATCTGGGCCGCCGGGTAATATAATAATTTCTCAAACACCATTATAAGCCCTTCATTCCCCCATTTGTGTAGGCGAATGAAACTTTGATCTTTATCATTGGGATTATTTTCTTTAACGTTTCAATATCTAAGACTTTTGATTAATTTAATATATTTGCTGCTTTGAATATATGCAATGAGAGATATGATATTGGTTAAGTGTATCATCCTGTGAAAGAGAAAATTGTGCACAGGCTAATAAATGCACGGGAAGTACACTTGAATTTTTCGGTAATTCCGAAACAATTAATGGTGTCATTTAATTTCAACATTGCATTGTTTTTTCGCAATTAATTATGCATATAAAGTACATAGCAAACATCGTGCATATACAGTGTTCACATTAGTTTAGACATATGGAGCGTTCAGAGCTGTCATGAACACATGTTATAAATCTACTTGATACAGAGAAATATCGATATATGTAATTCATTACTTTTTACTGGACTACGAATATGATATCTATATCTACGTATTGTTTTCTTTCGTTACTGATATCTTAATGGTTGCGATTTACTTACTGACATGACAAACGAGTGGAGTTAGTGAATATGACTTAATATGTTTGTGTGTGTGTGTGCAGTGGCATTCTACTAGGGTGAGGGGGGGAGAGGGGTCCGCGGACTTATCTTTGGGAATACTAAAGTTTATTGAGGGGCATATATCATCCTTTTGAAAAAAAAATCTTATTTTCATCGAGACCTTTTTCTTTCTTTTTTACTTCGGAGCGTTAAAAATTGTTCAGACAGATCTATTAAATAGAGCCAATGAGCTGTAAAATAGTTGAGTTGTCAATTAGCCCATTTACCACAATACCGCTGACGCCGATATCCTTGCCCCTTAATATAAATATATCTATAAATATACTTGCATTTAAACCTATACATATGTGTATATATATGTATATTTGTAAATATATAAATATATGTATATATGTAAATATATAAATATATGTATATATATGTATGTGTGTGTGTGTGTGTGTGTGTGTGTGTGTGTATGTGTGTATATATATATATATATATATATATATATATATACAC
>BOPN01005277.1:30000-35000 GCA_017312705.2 Penaeus japonicus
GAAAGCTGAGGTCTCCATGATTTGAGATAGGTCTCGTCCTTACACAGGTGGTGGATTATCTTGTTGTCTTGTTAGGAGGTAAATGTGAATTAGAGGAGGTGTAGAGTATGCGTTGTTTACCAAGATCTCCCTGATTCTCGGTGGGTCCCTATGTGTTCCTATCGAGGTACCTGTTTTGGCGGATGTGGACGATTCTGTGATGATACATCTTGCTATGAGAGATGCTGCACATCACACGATACATAACAAGATAAAGCAGGTAGAGCAATCAGTGAGAGACGGTAGGATTTCCTGGGAATTCTCTCTCTCTCTCTCTCTCTCTCTCTCTCTCTCTCTCTCTTCTCTCTCTCTCTCTCTCTCTCTCTCTCTCTCTCTCTCTCTCTCTCACTATATATCTATTTATCTTACATCCCTTCGCTCCTGTATTTATCTCTCGTCATTTTCCCTCTTTAATCCGCCGTTTCTTCCCCCTCTTCCTCATTCCCCTTTCCTCTCCCTATTCTGCCTCTTCTCCCAAGCCTCTCCTCCTCCTCAATCTCTTTCTCTCCTTCCTCCTTTCCTGCTCCTTTCTTTCTCCCTCCTTATTCCGCCTCTTGTTTTTCCTTCCCGCTCCGCTCCCTCTCCCTCCTCCGTCTGCCAAAGCCCTCCCTCCCCGCCCCCTTCTCCCCTGCCTCGCTCCCTCCCTCCGTGCAACCCCGCTCCCTCCCTCCCCTCAAAGCTCCTAATGAATCACTCACTCAAGACAGATCCTTGCTGCAGAGAAGTGATCTGTGTTTGTTTTTATCCTTCACAAACATCGCTTAATGTACGCATTCTCCAAGCTATAGATCTAGTCTCTTCAAGCTTCTCTTGTTACTATCAAATCCTTTATTAAAGTCTTTAATTTTTCATTGTCATAATAATGGAGAGAGAGAGAAAGAGAGAGAGAGAGAGAGAGAGAGTCCGTTTAAGCACGGACGCCACCCCCCCCCCCCCACCCCCACTCCCCGCCTTCCTTCTGTTAATCTTTCGGTCTTTTTCCTTCCCACTCTTCCTGCCTATCCACTTCCTCCTTCTCCCTATCTCCACTACATCTCCCTCCCCATATCCCTGCTTAACCCTTCTCTTCACTCCCCCCATTACCCAACTCCCCTCCCCCTCCCTCTCGTCCTCACCCTTTCCCCTCTCCCACTCCCTTTTCCCTCCCCTCTCGTCCTCACCCTACCCTCTCACTCCCTTTTCTTTCTCCCTCTCCGCTAGCCCCTCCCCTCCCTCTTGTCCCTTTCCTTTCCCCCTCCCACTCCCTTCTTCTCCTCCCCTCCACCAGCCTCCCCCTCCCCTCCCTCTCCTCTCGTCCACCCCCCTCTCCCACTCCCTTTTCTTTCTCCCCTCCGCTATCCTCCCCTCTCTCTCTCTCTCTCTCTCTCTCTCTCTCTCTCTCTCTCTCTCTCTCTCTCTCTCTCTCTCTCTCTCTCTCTCTCTCTCTCTCTCCTTCTCTCTCAGGATAAGCAAGAAATAGTACACCAAAATAATGAATAAAATATCACACTATACTCAACTTAAATCATATAAGTACAGAAGCCACGCCCCTTTTAATAGCTAAGAATCTGGTTGGTTGACATATAATGTTTGTGTTTGACCATCATCTCAACACCTCATCAGCTGGGAGTTGTCATATGTTACTTAGATAACACATATGATATAGATGATAACATAAAAGAAAAAAAAGGTGACAGTTATTTTTCTCATCCTTGAAGCTGTGCATCCTGGTGATTTGATAAGCTCCGAATGTTGCACCATATGACATGTCTGGGCAGAAAGGAGCGGAGTCATTGTCCCGTTCTGGTGAAGAACACCAAAAGTTGATAGCGTTTGTCTTTGAGGGCCTCTTGTGGAAAGCGATGCTACAAGGCGAGAAGCTGGAAGTTTGTGACACAGAGCCCCGCAACATTGCAATGGTGCAGAAGAGAATGGAACGTCTGCACACCCTTACCCTGTGATATGAGCAAGACCTAGTCTTGAGCTCTATTTTGCACCCTATCCAGGAGGCCCCGTTACGACGGAGGATAGTTGGACCTGGCAGATGGAGAGCAATCAGTGATGGAAAACACTTGAGCATTTAAAACGTAGTGATTTTTGTTTTATCTAGAGAAGCAATACCTCGAGTGCAGCTTGGTTTCCACACAGTGTTCCTAGTAATATCCTAAACATGACCTTTGAATGAGAGGCTGTCACTGACCTGCACAGAGGTGACTGTGATGGATATCTATAGTGGCAGCATCCTTCAATCCAAGCAAATGCCTGATGGTGTTGTATTTATGAGGCCACGTCGTTGATTATCCCAGGA
The DNA here is from genome assembly GCA_017312705.2 of Penaeus japonicus. Lineage (NCBI taxonomy): Eukaryota > Metazoa > Arthropoda > Malacostraca > Decapoda > Penaeidae > Penaeus > Penaeus japonicus. The sequence continues at coordinate 32,327 of BOPN01005277.1, forward strand.
AACGATGTTATAGTAGCCTCTCTGTCGCTTCTCTCACAAGTAAATGCAAAATTGTAATCGTCTGCAAAGGCATGTGCTTCTTATTCATTGCTATTACCCTTACTTCTTTCTGGAGTACAGGCCACTTTTGTGAAGGAATGCTTTTCTGAAAAAATGAAATGATTGGATGCCAAGCCGAGCGGCGCATTGTTTTAATAACGAAGTCGTCTCGCATATCTGGTCTTGAGGCTTAAATGGAATACACTTGTACTAGTTCCATGTCGATCTCCTTGCTTTCGTTTGGGCCGGGATAGTCGGACTTAGATGCTCAGGATCTGGGACCATTGTATTGCAAGAGAAATAGGAGGCCAATAAAATCACTGTGACCAGCATTTTTTTTATTTGTTACAGATATCTAATTCATTAAATCACAGAAAATGAACTCTAAAAAATTCTCCATCTCTCTCTATTTGTATATCTCTATCTCTCTCTAATTGTATATCTTTGTGTCTATCTCTAACTCTGTCTTACTCACCCTTGTCTTTGCTAAGAGTAAGTACAGACTCATCTGCTCTGTTAATGGCAGGGATGGAATCATTAGATGTCAAGCTGTATTGCTCTTTGATTGTGCCTTGCTATGTTTTGTTTCTCATAGCCTCTTAGTTTATCTTTCTATCCTCACTCTGCTAGCAGAAAACTCGCCTTTATATCTCTGATATGTTCGTATAAGCAAACTTTTAAAGATATCTCTCCAAAGTTGTCGACGCTAAAATCCAAGTCATAGGTAGCCATTCGCTTTGGCTTTGTGAGTCTGACTTGGTATAGATATATTTTCCAGGACTACACTGAATCAATAAAGCTCTTCGCCAGTTTATCAATGTCTCTTTAGAATTAGTATACTGTCAAATTCACGTCATAGATTTCTCAACTTACTCTTTCCCATAGCCATTTACAACGTTGCATGCCCTTATCTTTCTCTCTCTCTCTCTCTCTCTCTCTCTCTCTCTCTCTCTCTCTCTCTCTCTCTCTCTCTCTCTCTCTCTCTCTCTCTCTCTCTCTCTCTCTCTCTGTCAATCTATCTACTTATCTATCTATCTTTCTCTCTGCTACAACTTTAAAGATGGACAGAATGACCCATTTATATAACCATCGAACTGATCCTATGGAACGACAAACTGACAAACTCTGATGAGAGGGTCACGTGAGGAGTGCTTGATGTGTGGTTGGAAAGTCCCAATGCTGAGAGCAGTTCCAGAAAAGATCATGCTACGGCATGTTGTTTCACGTCACCCATAGTGATGACATGAATGTATGAATGCTTATACGTTGGTCTGTCTTGTGAGTGGATTGGTCCCCATCCTTACCACGGTGGACGGTAACATATACAGATCAGGATGCATTTGTGGTTATTGATCCATATTCCATCTGGCCGTCAGGGCTCGAGGTCAATTTCATAGGTTCAAATGTTTCGCTGTTTACCCTGGTTCTGGTTTGCCTACCTGTCTTTGTTGTGATAGTTCTGGGAGATGGATCTGGAAGCTGTTCTCTGTTTCTCTGCTGGGAAAGCTGAGGTCTCCATGATTTGAGATAGGTCTCGTCCTTACACAGGTGGTGGATTATCTTGTTGTCTTGTTAGGAGGTAAATGTGAATTAGAGGAGGTGTAGAGTATGCGTTGTTTACCAAGACTCTGATTCTCGGTGGGTCCCTATGTGTCTTATCACCGAGGTACCTGTTTTGGCGGATGTGGACGATCTGTGATGATACATCTTGCTATGAGATGCTGCACATCACACGATACATAACAAGATAAAGCAGGTAGAGCAATCAGTGAGAGACGGTAGGATTTCCTGGGAATTCTCTCTCTCTCTCTCTCTCTCTCTCTCTCTCTCTCTCTCTCTCTCTCTCTCTCTCTCTCTCTCTCTCTCTCTCTCTCTCTCTCTCTCTCTCACTATATATCTATTTATCTTACATCCCTTCGCTCCTGTATTTATCTCTCGTTTGCTTTCCCTCTTTAATCCGCCGTTTCTTCCCTCTTCCTCATTCCCCTTCCTCTCCCTATTCTGCCTCTTCTCCCAAGCCTCTCCTCCTCCTCAATCTCTTTCTCTCCTTCCTCCTTTCCTGTCTTTCTTTCTCCCTCCTTATTCCGCCTCTTGTTTTTCCTTCCCGCTCCGCTCCCTCTCCCTCCCTCCGTCTACCAGCCCCTCCCTCCCCGCCCCCTCTCCCCCCTGCCTCGCTCCCTCCCTCCGTGCAACCCTGCCCCTCCCTCCCCTCAAAGCTCCTAATGAATCACTCACTCAAGACAGATCCTTTACGCAGAGAAGTGATCTGTGTTTGTTTTTATCCTTCACAAACATCGCTTAATGTACGCATTCTCCAAGCTATAGATCTAGTCTCTTCAAGCTTCTCTTGTTACTATCAAATCCTTTATTAAAGTCTTTAATTTTTCATTGTCATAATAATGGAGAGAGAGAGAAAAGGGGGAGAGGAGAGAGAGAGAGAGAGAGAGTCCGTTTAAGCACGGACGCCACCCCCCCCCCCCCCCCCCCACTCCCCGCCTTCCTTCTGTTAATCTTTCGGTCTTTTTCCTTCCCACTCTTCCTGCCTATCCATCTCCTCCCTCTCCCCTTCGCTCTCTCTTCCCCCTCCCCTCTCCCTATCTCCACTACATCTCTCCCCTCTCCATATCCCTGCTTA
>BOPN01005277.1:45000-47500 GCA_017312705.2 Penaeus japonicus
TACGAACAACAATGTTCATAAGGAATAACTAATAAAAATGGTGGTTGCAGCAAGGCTAAAACTGCATTTTTGAAAGGATGGAAACATAACCTATAGGAACAAAAGGTTAGTTTGACTCCAATTGATGTTTGATTCAGTTTGGGTTCCGTCATGCACACACACATACACACACACACACACACACACACACACACACACACACACACACACACACACACACACACACACACACACACACACACACACACACGCACACACACACACACACATCGACCCGTGACCTGATATGAATGATGTACCCCGTGTCTTTCTCTCTTCTACATGAACTTGTGACCTGATTTGAGTCATGTTACATTTGCTTTTCTCTCGGCTACATATTCTTTTATTGAATTTTATTTTGTCCTCTTTTTTTACTCCCACATGAGTACGTCTCCAAATTTGGATCATTTCGATTCTCTTCCTCATTTCACGTGAATAGAATTACTTCCAAGAACTGATTAACTCTACCTGAGAAATGATTGTGACCTTTCAGCCTCATCTTCGTGTCCTTACAAATCATCTTTTCAAAAGGTGAGGAGACCGAAGTGGTGTGGAATAAGTGAATACATTAATGCATTCCATCAAGATAAGAACAGAGCAACGGCAGCAAGAGAGATCAATGTAAAACAGGGGCGGGCAACCTCCGGCCCGCGGGCCAAATCCGGCCCGCGATGCAAAATATGCTGGCCCGCGATGCAAAATATGCTTTACATTGTATTTTGGCCCGCGAGAGTCGAGCTGCTTCTACCATCTGGCCCGCAACCATTGAATCTGGCCCGCCACCTACACTCTCTGCACGGTAGCAAAGATATCCTCACACCTCTGTCAGTCCCATCAGTCAGCAAAGCAGGGTTCTTAGCCTTATGTATGGAGGTGGTGGTGATGACGGCAGTGTTGGTGTTGGTGGTGGTGTATATATATATACATATATATTTATATATATGTAGAATATGTGTGTGTCGATTTACTACATCGACCCGCAGACCTGATATGAATGATGTACCCCGTGTCTTTCTCTCTTCTACATGAACTTGTGACCTGATTTGAGTCATGTTACATTTGCTTTTCTCTCGGCTACATATTCTTTTATTGAATTTTATTTTGTCCTCTTTTTTTACTCCCACATGAGTACGTCTCCAAATTCCCAATCATTTCGATTCTCTTCCTCATTTCACGTGAATAGAATTACTTCCAAGAACTGGATACTTACCTGAGAAATGATTGTGACCTTTCAGCCTCATCTTCGTGTCCTTACAAATCATCTTTTCAAAAGGTGAGGAGACCGAAGTGGTGTGGAATAAGTGAATACATTAATGCATTCCATCAAGATAAGAACAGAGTAACGGGCAGCAAAGAGAGATCAATGTAAAACAGGGGCGGGCAACCTTCCTTCGGCCCGCGGGCCAAATCCGGCCCGCGATGCAAAATATGCTGGCCCGCGATGCAAAATATGCTTTACATTGTGATAGATAGATAGATAGATAGATAGATAGATAGATAGATAGATAGATAGATAGATAGATAGATAGATAGATAGATAGATAGATAGATAGATAGATAGATAGATAGATAGATAGATAGATAGATAGATAGATAGATAGATAGATAGATAGATAGATAGATAGATAGATAGATAGATAGATAGATAGATAGATAGATAGATAGATAGATAGATAGATAGATAGATAGATAGATAGATAGATAGATAGATAGATAGATAGATAGATAGATAGATAGATAGATAGATAGATAGATAGATAGATAGATAGATAGATAGATAGATAGATAGATAGATAGATAGATAGATAGATAGATAGATAGATAGATAGATAGATAGATAGATAGATAGATAGATAGATAGATAGATAGATAGATAGATAGATAGATAGATAGATAGATAGATAGATAGATAGATAGATAGATAGATAGATAGATAGATAGATAGATAGATAGATAGATAGATAGATAGATAGATAGATAGATAGATAGATAGATAGATAGATAGATAGATAGATAGATAGATAGATAGATAGATAGATAGATAGATAGATAGATAGATAGATAGATAGATAGATAGATAGATAGATAGATAGATAGATAGATAGATAGATAGATAGATAGATAGATAGATAGATAGATAGATAGATAGATAGATAGATAGATAGATAGATAGATAGATAGATAGATAGATAGATAGATAGATAGATAGATAGATAGATAGATAGATAGATAGATAGATAGATAGATAGATAGATAGATAGATAGATAGATAGATAGATAGATAGATAGATAGATAGATAGATAGATAGATAGATAGATAGATAGATAGATAGATAGATAGATAGATAGATAGATAGATAGATAGATAGATAGATAGATAGATAGATAGATAGATAGATAGATAGATAGATAGATAGATAGATAGATAGATAGATAGATAGATAGATAGATAGATAGATAG
>BOPN01005277.1:77500-80000 GCA_017312705.2 Penaeus japonicus
GGTGCCGTTGAGAGGACGTCCTCCACGGACGCCAGGCCCCGTAATTAAGGAACTGAAGTGACTTTTGAAGTTTTTTCAAAATTTAGAGTAAAGTCATATTTGGATGGGTGGAGTTTCAGTCCAATTAGTGAGTCGAGAGCCATTGGCTTTTGAAGGATATCTACCCCTTGGAGAGCCTCCGTGGTGACAACGATGACATGAAGCCCTAAGGGGACTGGCGGCGCGATGCTCCTGAAGGCGGGGATAATGAAGGGACGCCTTCTAGCGGCGGCGGCGAGATGGTATTATTCCTACATATTCTCAAAGTACGGATCCGTTTGTTATAATGATAATAATGATAATGACAGGGCTACGATACCGCCCTAACTCCAACCTTGAAACGCTGGCGGCGGGGTTCTAGGGATGAACCTGAGTCTGTCTGGAAAGCCTCAAAACGTCTTCCACGAGTTAACCGCGAGCCGAGAGCTTCCCGCGGGAGAAAATCGTCATTTATCACTTGGATTTATGTGACGCGGCGAAATCTCTTTCCTGAGTCGTGAATGTCGCCAGAAATATATTCCTTGTGGAGTGACAGGTCTGCTCTCAGCCTCGCCGCCTTCATTGATTATCACTCAAACGCGTCACACACACAGACCGTATGATGAGTGCGTTTGTGTGCGCGTGTGAGCCTGTGAGCCTGTGGTCGGTAGCTGTGTGGACGTGTCGGCTTTCGTTTCAGGGAGAGGCTGAGGATAACGCTGTGCGAAGACGCAGAGGAAGAAATAGCAAAAAATTAACACACACATACGCGCGCTTGTGTTGTTGCTCTCTCTCTTTCAATCTCTCTCTCTCTATCTATCTCTCTCTCTCTCTCTCTCTCTCTCTCTCTCTCTATCTATCTATCTATCTATCTATCTATCTCTCTCTCTCTCTCTCTCTCTCTCTCTCTCTCTCTCTCTCTCTCTCTCTCTCTCTCTCTCTCTCTCTCTCAATCTCTCTTTCTCTCTTTCTTTCTTTCTCTCTCTCCCTCTCCCTCTCTCTCTCTCTCTCTATCTTCTCTCTCTCTCTCTCTCTCTCTCTCTCTCTCTCTCTCTCTCTCTCTCTCTCTCTCTCTCTCTCTCTCTCTCTCTCTCTCCTCTCTCTCTCTCTCTCTCTCTCTCTCTCTCTCTCTCTCTCTCTCTCTCTCTCTCTCTCTCTCTCTCTCTCTCTCTCTCTCTCTCTCTCTCTCTCTCTCTGTCACACACTTCCCAGAAACACTACGTAGGAGCAAAGAGGATCACGATTCCATTCTTATCCCGCAGAAGGAAAGAGAGTCACGAGTCTTTTCTTAACATCAGCCGACATGAGGTCTGGGTACACCATTAGGTGCTAGGTAAGTTCATAAACCCCAAATAAGCCAATAACCAAATGTGATTGCCTGCCCCTCAACAACCAGAAAAAAGACCCTTTTCTTTCTCCTTCTCCTCTTCTTCTTTTTCTTCTTCTTTTCCTTCTTCTTCTTCTCTTTCTCCTTTTCATTCTCCTCTTCTTTTCACTTCTCATTTTTCTTCTTCGCCTTCTTCTTCTTCGTTTCGTTTTACTCTTTTATCCTTCTTCTTCTTCTTCTTCTTCCTCTCCTCCTTCTCTTTCTTTTTCTTCTCCTTCTCCTTCTCTTTCCCATTCTGCTTTCTCTTCGTCCTGTCCTTCTCCTTCTTTTTTCTTATTTTTCTTCTTTTTTTTCTTTTTCTTCTTCTTTTTCTTCTGCTCTGCCTCCTTCTTCTTTCTCCTCCTTGTCTTTTTCCTCTTTTTCTTCTCCTCGTTTTCTTTCTCCTCCTTTTACTTCATCTTCTTCTTCTTCTCCTTCTTCATCTTCTTTTTCATCTCTATCTTCTTCATATCCTTCTCTTATTCCTCCTCTTTCTCTTCCTCTCTTCCTCTCTTCCCCTCTCCCTCTCTCCGCTCCTCCCAGTCCCAGAATCCGTACACGTCAAATGTTCCAAAGTTGGATTCTAACTTTTGTCTCTCCGGCGACAGATTTTAAGACACTTCGAACGTCGTAATTAAATAATGTCGAGAGAAAACTTTCAAGAAAGTTTACGTTACAGTTTATAAACACCTAACGACGAAATGAGTCCTTTGTCTTAAGTGGCAGACGATTATTTGTCCAATATTCTCAAGTGTATACATTAATTTCGCGCACATTATCATCAACCAGGTTTGTGTCGTCCCGGGACGTTAAGAGAAAATTCTTGTAGGGAATTGATATTTTCTCTCTCTCTCTCTCTCTCTCTCTCTCTCTCTCTCTCTCTCTCTCTCTCTCTCTCTCTCTCTCTCTCTCTCTCTCTCTCTCTCTCTCTCTCTCCCTCCCCCTCTCTCTCTCTCTCTCTCTCTCTCTCTCTCTCTCTCTCTCTCTCTCTCTCTCTCTCTCTCTCTCTCTCTCTCTCTCTCTCTCTCTCTCTCTCTCTTTCTCTCTCTCTCTCTCACTCTCTCTCTCTCTCTCTCTCTCTCTCTCTCTCTCTCTCTCTCTCTCTCTCTCTCTCTC
>BOPN01005277.1:92500-95000 GCA_017312705.2 Penaeus japonicus
TCTCTTCATTATCATTATCACTATTATCCTTATTATTGTTGTCATTATTATTATCAACTTTATTGTTACTAATATTTTCATTATCATATTCATTATCATTATTTTTACCATAATTATGACCATCATTCCATCCTGGACTGAAGAGTGATTCATTTTCGTTATTTTTTTATTACTGCTATGATTACCATTTTCATTATTTTATCATTACTAATGTTATCATTAATTATCATCATAATTAGTATAAGTATTGATATAATCATGACAATAATCTTTATAATAATAATAATAATCATTATAATAATAATTATAATAATGATAATAATAATTATAATAATGATAATGATAATAACTTCGAAAATAATAATAACAAGAATAATGATAATAATAACAATAATGATGATAATAGCAATAATAATGATAATAATAATAATGATAATGATAATAATAATGATAATAATAATAATAATAATAATAATAATAATAATAATAATAATAATAATAGGGTAATGATAGTAATAATAAAACAATAATAATAATGATGATAATGGCAATTAAAACAATCAGAATAAGGAGGTGACAAAAAAAACTCTCCGACCTTGGGTGACATCCCGTAAATTGCTTTCCTTCGACGAATGGCAAAGGGAATTTCCATTCTGCATTTAACCAAAGTATTTATGGACACCGGCGAGGGTGACACATCAAACTTCTAAATCTGTGTATTTATAACAGCTATATCCTCGTATAAAAGCGTCTGTTACATCGAAACACATAAGATATCTATATCATGTTTGTATATTGCCTTTGTATATAAAGGAAATACACGATGGAGGCACAGATCCTGCTGTATATTCACCCTAACAAGATACTCATGGACTCAGAGTTTGTATTTTCGGAGTATATTGTTTTCTTTTTCTGTTTCCGAGAAAATATTTTTATTCGACTACTGTGTACATTGATGGATTTGGAATTGTTCACAAAACATTTTAATTAATATTAGTATATCTATATCACTTATCTGTGTTTTCAAACATTGTTTATTAAGGCATTCAGAGTGTGAGTGTGAGTGTGAATGTTAGTGTGAGTGTGAGTGTGAGTGTGAGTGTGAATGTGAGGGTGAATGTGAGTGTGAGTGTGAGTGTGAGTGTGAGTGTGAGTGTGAGTGTGAGTGTGAGTGTGAGTGTGAGTGTGAGTGTGAGTGTGAGTGTGAATGTGAGGGTGAATGTGAGTGTGAGTGTGAGTGTGAATGTGAGTGTGAGTGTGAGTGTGAGTGTGAGTGTGAATGTGAGTGTGAGTGTGAGTGTGAATGTGAGTGTGAGTGTGAGTGTGAATGTGAGTGTGAGTGTGAGTGTGAGTGTGAGTGTAAGTGTGAGGGTGAGTGTGAGGGTGAGTGTAAGTGTGAGGGTGAGTGTGAGGGTGAGTGTGAGTGTGAGTGTGTGCGTGTGTGTGTGTGTGTGTTTGCGTGAGCACACGAAAGAGCAATGAGTGCTCATGGGCACATATGAATATCATTATTAGAGTTTGAGTACGTGTATATGAGAACTATACATTCACACCTAATTAAGGAAGGCACTCATATTTTAAAGTATTCTACTGCCACATTATTAAAAAAACTCAAGGCTGGCCCACTTCGTTATCCCAGAAGAGGGCGCAGGATAACCCGCATTAGAGATCGTGTTATCAAACATCTGTGTTAGAGGGCCTACCTGCGGGGATGGGACGAAGATGATCCTGCATTCAAACGATGCCCTTTGCAGGAGTTCGTCTGCAGGACTCACCAACCTTGTGCCGCTCTGTTGCACTCCTTTTCGTTGTGCTGTGCTAGTTACTGGAAGCAGTTGTCTCGGATTGCAGATCCTATCACGACTAATCGATGGCTACTGATCTGCTTAAGGAAAATCGGTCACTATCTAGTCGACGTCTTGTGACTGCCGGTATAAACAAGGGTAATGGCGGCGTTTTCTTCCTCTCTCGCCTTACACTGTTGGCTGCAAATAGACCTGAACATACGGTTTTATTTTGCTGGTCTCTGTTGTGGTTAGGGAACGAGCAGTGAGGAAATGAGGCTGTTATCAATTTGTAGGAATAATCATAGCAGTAGTAGTAGTATTGTGTGGCTTTTCTTACACCTCCATGTTATGATTAAAGAGGTGTGAATCCGGGAGATAAGTTAATCCTATGTCCGGATGCCACTTTGGGATCAATCTTGGTTTTCCTCCAACCCTCCAGCTGCCCTGCCTGAGGAAAACTTAGCTAGCGTTGCTTTAGTGGATGTTGGGGTACTTAAGCCACCGCACGATGACAGCGTGGTGATCCAACGCGGTGGATAATCAGAGTAACCTTTAATGAGCTGCCTCTTCTCCTGAGGACCTACGGAATCAAGAACAATCCATAAAACTAGGTATCTTGGCAGGTGAGTTTTATTAATCAATGAGGCAGTTAGCTTACCCTCCCTTGTCGATTACCTTAACTAAGCAACAGTAAATCTGTAGGGAAATGCACA
>BOPN01005278.1:0-2500 GCA_017312705.2 Penaeus japonicus
TATATATACACACACACACACACACACACACACACACAGTTAGCCCCCCATGTTACTGTTATTACTAATAATGATAAAAATCATGATAATTATAGTAATGATAAGAGTAATAATAATGATAATAATGATGATAACAATGTTGATGATACAAGTAATGATAACAGGAATAACAACAGTGAGGATGAAAATACCAATGAAAATAATGATAATGATAATGATAGTTCTAATAATGACAATCATAAAAATAATGATAATGATAATAATGATGATAAATAAATAACATTGATTATAACAATAATGATAATAGTAATGAATTATATATCAGGAATAAGAACAATGAATATAACAATAACAAGAGTTCATCTATTTCTCACTCCCAATATTAAAAGGAAACGACAGACAAAAACAAACAAATACCCATGTTGATGCAGCAAGATCAATATGCACAAAAACAACAACAAAATCACGTTTCTATGGCCGAAGCCTATTGTATGTCTGACTTTACAAAACAACAATATGAAAGAAAAGAAAAAAAAATGCCAAAGGGAAAACAGGTGACAATATTTCTTCTAACGGTTTGTTTGACGCAAAATATCAAACGAAGTGAAAAAGTTGTGAGGGATACAATCTCTTCCTAGGGAATTAACACATGTGCTTCGCTCTTTTGTCAGATGGCAGATGCGCTCACGTACACACAGTCACACACATACGCACACACCCACATCCACGCTCATACAGATGTGTGTGTGTGTGTATACATACATATATATATATATACATATATATACATATATATATATATACATATATACAGTTAGCCCCCCATGTTACTGCTATTACTAATAATGACAATAAGATAATGATTGTAATTATGATGATAAAAATCATGATGATTATAGTAATGATAAGAGTAATAATAATGATAATAATGATGATAACAACAAAAAATATAATGATGATAACAGTGTTGATGATACAAGTAATGATAACAAGAACAGTGAGGATGAAAATACCAATGAAAATAATGATAATGATAATGATAATTCTAATAATGATAATCATAAAAATAATGATAATTCTAATAATGATGATAAATAAATAACATTGATTATCACAATAATGATAATAATAATGAATACAAAGATCAGGAAGAAGTCCAAGAAATATAACAAAAACAAGAGTTCATCTATTTCTCACTACCAATATTAAAAGGAAACGACAGACAAAAACAAACAAATACCCATGTTGATGCAGCAAGATCAATATGCACAAAAACAACAACAAAATCACGTTTCTATGGCCGAAGCCTATTGTATGTCTGACTTTACAAAACAACAATATGAAAGAAAAGAAAAAAAAATGCTAAAGGGAAAACAGGTGACAATATTTCTTCTAACGGTTTGTTTGACGCAAAATATCAAACGACGTGAAAAAGTTGTGAGGGATACAATCTCTTCCTAGGGAATTAGCACATGTGCTTCGCTCTTTTGTCAGATGACATATGCGCTCACGTACACACAATCACACACATACGCACACACCCACACCCACGCTCATGCATACGTATATATATATATACATATATATATATATATATATATATATATGTATATATATATATATATATATATATATATATATATATATAATATATATAATATATATATATATATATTATATATATATATCATATATATATATATATATATATATATATATATATATATATGTGTGTGAGAAGATGGTAGAATGCAGTAACGCATTTTAATATATACAAATAATTACCTCCCTGACCGGGACTCGAACCCGCGCCGTAAGATCGACAGGCACGGTTGATACCGTTTTCAGCTACACGACCCGCAAAAAGAGATGTTCAACCAGACGCCTTATGAGATGTCATGGACATTACCTATGTGTTCTTGCCAGACCAGTGATAGCGAGGTTTCACGAACATCTCCCACGGGCAAATTCCGGCAGCCACGGAATCGTCACCCAAGTCCCAAATCAAGTTACCAAGGTTATATGTGTGAGAAGATGGTAGAATGCAGTAACGCATTTTAATATATACAAATATTTACTTCCCTGACCGGGACTCGAACCCGCGCCGTAAGATCGACAGGCACGGTTGATACCGGCCATATTACACGACTTAAAAGAGATGTTCAACCAGACGCCTTATGAGATGTCATGGATATTACCTGCGTGTTCTTGCCAGAACAGTGATAGCGATTTTTTACGAACATCTCCCACGGGCACTCGGCAGCCACGGAATCACAAATTCAAGTCCCAAATCAAGTTACCAAGGTTATATGTGTGAGAAGATGGTAGAATGAAGTAACGCATTTTTAATATATACAAATATTTGTTTCCTGACCAACCTCGAACCCGCGCCGTAAGATCGACAGGCACGGTTGATACCGCTCAGCTACACGACCCGTAAAAGAGATGTTCAACCAGACGCCTTATGAGACATTACCTATGTGTTCTTGCCAGAACAGTG
>BOPN01005278.1:15000-20087 GCA_017312705.2 Penaeus japonicus
TGTTATGATATCAATCATTTTGTTTTTGATTGTTTTCTTCTTATTGTTATTAATTATATTATTTCATGTTTTATGTTCTGTATTGATTATGACAATAAAAATCGTGATAATAATGCGAATAATGATAATTATTATCATCATTTATTATTGTTACCATTTCCATTATCATTAACGTTATCATCATTATTATGGTTATCATTATTATCATTATTGTTATTATTATCATCATTGTTGTTAATATTACTATTATCATTATTATTGTCAGTACTATTATTTTATTAAATTTATTATTATCTTATCATTATGAATATCATTATTAATACTGTTGTTGTTATCATTATCAATATCATTATCATTATTATTATTATAATTATCATTATCATTATTATTATTGTTATTATCATTGTTATTATTATTGTCATTATTATTATTATCATTATTGTTAGTGTTATTATTATCATCATTGTTATTATTATTATTATTATTATTATTATTATTATTATTATTATTATCATTGTTGATAAAAAAAAAATATCAGTAATAGTGATAGTAAGGGTGATGATAATAATAGGAATGATACTAATAATAATGCTAATAATGATTATAATAATACTAATAAAAATATCATCATCATTATCATTACTATCACCTCAATCAATATCACCATCTTCATCATCATCATTATTATGTCAATCAAAATTTTCATCCCTGTTTTCATGACAATCACTAATTCTACATTTTTAAATCAGAATCAGAACATTACCACCTTCTTTGAAATAGTATTCTCGTAATCTATCCAATAATAGTCTATCCAATCGACTGTTCGGACTGTGTTCACAAAGGGACAGATCAGAGCATCTGTTTCCAATATGTAGTGGGATTCACATCAATCCTATTTTCTCTTTTTTCTTTGATTTTACTTTGTTTGCAGTTCTTTAGATTTGATGATGGTGGTGGTACTAACACTAAGAAATGTTTTTGTTTTTTACTATCATGATTATTATTGTTATCATTGCGTTTTTTTATCTTTTATTTTTATTATTATTAAGGATGTAGAACCTGTTCATGCAATGGTACTTATATTATTACCGTATTTTTTTCTGTTATTACTATTTTTATGTCTTTTCCTTCTTCTTTTGTTTATTCATCTACCTTTTTGTTATTATTGTTATTGTTATCACTGTTGTAATGATTATTGTTATAATTATTATCATGATTATTATTATTATCATGATTATCATTCGTTTTGATTATAAATATCATCATGGTTTTTAAGAAATGCTATCATATTTACTATCATTCTTGTTATTATTATCATAGGAATCAGTATTAACATTATTGCTATTTTTTTTATAATCATTAACGTTATCATTATTATTATTCATATTATTATTATTTTCACTTGTTTTCATTATCATCATTTGATATTATAAGTATCTTTGATTTTGTTATTAATTTTATTATATTGATAATCATCATCATTATCATTAGATTATTTTTAGATTATCATCACCACTTCTGTTATTGTTACAACTACTGACACTGTTACCGCTACTACAGTACTACTAGTGCTACTACTACTACTATTAGTACTACTTTTACTACTACGACCACCACCACCACTACTACTACTACTACTACTATTACTATTACTACTACTTCTACTACTACGGCCACTATTACTACTACTGCTACCACCACTGCTATTACTACTACTACTACTACCACGACCCTTTTACTACTACTACTACTACTTCTACTACTACTTCTACTACTACGACCACTACTACTCCTACTACTACTACCACTACTATTACTGCCAGTGCTACTACCACGACCCTTTTACGGCTAGTACCACTGCTACAACTGCTATAACTATCGCAATTATTAAGATATTAATATATAGTTTTCTAAAACTACTTACACAATATCATGTTCAAACAACAAACATTTAGGGTCATTCATTTCCCAAAACTTTACTGGATACGACTACACATCGTTGTGTTTGCAATTGTTGATCTATATGTGTTGCAAGGATGGTGTATCTGTCAGTAAACACGTTAGTTGTTATTTTGCAATTCGTTTTTGAATATTGATATTTTAATAGCGTGCTGTTATTCTCAGTCAACCGTTGCATGTATCCTCGTAATATATATATATATATATATATATATATATATATATATATATATATATATATATACACACAAACACACATACACACACACACACACACACACACACACACACACACACACACACATATATATATATTTATATATATATATATATATATATATATATATATATATATATGTATATATATATAAATGTATATATATATATATATATATATATATATATATATATATATATATATATATATATATATATATATATATATGTGTGTGTGTATATATATATATATATATATATATATATATATATATATATATATATATATATATATATATTATATATATATATATATTATATATATATATTTTCTTTTCTTTTTTCTTTTTTTTTGTGCATAGTCCAATCATACCTAAGAATCTGAGTAACTTATTCAATATATTGTACTTTTATCGGTATATTTACTGCTTTATCTTCTGCATTGCCATATCGTTTTCGGTTCTGCCTTGTATGACCTTTTCCTATCAGTAATTTTGGTCCCAGCACAAAGGTAGTCATGTTTTCTGTCGTTCATTTCATCAACCAGACTCAGTTCCTCGACTAAATAATGTTTATATCTATATTTTTTATCCATGATGGTTTGCTCAACAGCCTTTACGTGAAGTCTAAACACTGCCCGCTTAATTTAAAGATATTCTAACATCTCGTTCCTTTCTTCCCAATTGCTTCCTCGTCAATTATTTATTCAGTTCTGTCAAATTATTTTCCTGTCTGTTCACAATGCCAATCTTCTGCCCTAGCACTTCTTCTTCACCGTACTAATAATGCTGTGTCTATCAGTTGTATATATCACATTCGGTTATGTTTGTTGCTGCTGTTGTTGTTATTGTTCTTGTTTTTGTTGTTTGAATTTGGTATGTGCTCTGTAAGTTTTGTCTCTCCTATATTTCAGTAATGTTTACAATCAGACATTACCTGTAAGAGTTATATTTCCTCATTCAAGTTATTTATCATCATTATCATTTCATTTCACTTTTTTTTATTTTTAATCTTTATTATTATTATTATTATTATTATTATTATTATTATTATTATTATTATTATTATTATTATTATTATTATTATTATTATTATTATTATTTTTTTTTTTTTTTTTTTTTTTGGGGGGGTGTCATGTCAGATACTCTTTTCTTACGATTCTCATATTTCCTCATTAACGATATCATAGTTGAGGTACAGCTTGGCATTTACCGATATTCATTCAGATCATCTGTTTACCCGCAGGGATGTTGATGTTATGTTAACTACATTTTACTGCAAATGGAAATGCTTGTGTTGCAGACCTGATAATCATAATTACAAAACTAAAGCTTTAGTATTATTTGTGTTATTATTATTGCGAGTATTATTATTGATATCGTTATTGTAATTGATATTGCTTTTATCATTCTTATTTACGTTGTTATTTCTATTGTTATTGTCTATAGAATTATCATTAGTGTTTGAATACTTCCTCGGGCTTGTGTTTAGCCGTAATTTCTGCACATCACATAACCTATGACCAGAATTCCTCTCCCAACAAGCGTCTTTTGCAACAATGCTGGTGGAATCTCAACTATTATTTTCCCAACCGAAGATCGTATATTTTTGTCACAGTACCAATGCCTCTTGTAACTGCTGGTTGCAACACGTGTTTTATCTGGTTTTTATTTTCTTTCTCGACCAGATTGCTATCATTGGCATTGCAGCTTCAATTAAACATACCTTTTTTTTCCTTTTTATTGACCAAAATGAAGTCGTTAAACATTTGAACTTTAAACAGTATATTTTTATTATTTGTTATTATTATTAGTAGTAGCAGTAGTAATATCATAATTATTATCATTATTACTATCATTGTCATTATTATATTTCATTCTTATTCTTCTTATTATAAGTGTCATTATAACCAGTAACATTATCATAGTTATTATCGTTATCATTATATTTTAATAATTATTTTTATTGTTATTATCGTTATCATTAACATCATTATTATCATAATCATTATTTTTGTCATGATTACTATCATCATTATTATTATGATTCTCATTATTATCTTTCTCACTATCATCATTATCATTTCTATTAATATAATTATCATTATCATTAGAAGTAATAGTAGTATTGTTAGCATCACTAAGAATACTATTACTACTACTGTTATCTTTAATATTACTATTACCATTATTATTGTTATCATCATTATAACTATTATCATTGTTATAATTACCATTACAATTAGTATTTTAATTACTGTTGTTATTATTATCATCATTAATACCACTATTATTACCATTGTCATTATTATCGTTATATAGCTATTTCTTTCACTTCACTGCTAACTTGGAACGTCAGATATATTTTTTTAAATATAAACAACCCACTTATCCAACACCGGGTTCAAACACACGACAAAGGGACTGTAAACACGATAGCAAATTCCCATATGCTCCATCTGTATGGTTTAGCATAACCATACTATTTGTCACGGGCTCTATACCACTTCAACACAGTAATAGCCCAGTGAAATCGAATCTACGGTCGGGACACGCCTTATTTCACTATTCACACTATCTAGTTATTCACTGTTTCGCTGAGTCAGGATGGAACCTTTTTTGGCATCTGTGGGGCATGAAATTGCATGTAAACAAATGGTTAGGGTAGTCTGGCAGGTAATGCCTATCACGGATTGTCTGTGTGGCTCTGTGTTTTACTTTTGGTGTATTAGTGTCACACTGCAGAAATATATGCAAGGATATGTATAGAGTAAGAACACACATTATGCATGCATATATCTATCTATCTATCTATCTATCTATCTATCTATCTATCTATCTATCTATCTATCTATCTATCTCTCTCTCTCTCTCTCTCTCTCTCTCTATATATATATATATATATATATATAT
>BOPN01005278.1:20381-22881 GCA_017312705.2 Penaeus japonicus
ATATATGTGCGTGTGTGTGTGTGTGTGTATGTGTGTGTGTGTGTGTGTGTGTGTGTGTGTATGTGTGTGTATGCGTGTGGATGCGTGTACATATATGTGCAGTATCGAAATCCATATTGTTCCCACTCCCACACCCCTGGAACATTCCAGATCCTTTCCCTTCCAACAAGAGTCGCATTGAATCTCATCCGCGTGTGATTTGTCCCTGTCTCTCCCCCGGACACTTTTCTGAACATTTTTTTTTTTAGTGAGACTATCCTCTTTCCCAAAGGCTAGAATTGCGCAGGAAAAAGTAATTAAAGGAGAGAGGATCGAAATTGTGCTTGCAGGATGGAAAGCCATATGATATATATATATATCTGAAGTAAGAGAGTGCTTGCTGTTGCTGGGCTGGTGAGACAGAGATCAAGGGAGGTCGTGCAATAAGGGAGAGGAACTTTTGATAAGTCGAGTAGGGGGAGGAGACTTCGAGGTCGAGGTAGAAGACAATAGTACGTAATTTCACCTTACGAAAGGGGGAAGAAAAAAAAAAAAAAAAAAAAAAAAAAAAAAAAAAAAAAAAAAAAAAAAAAGAGAGAAAGAGAGAGATAGAGAGAAGAAAAAAAGTCATTCGATAATTATCCTCTAATGACAACCGTAATCACGAATAACAACAAAGCATTTAAGAGTGAATAATCATCATCAAAAAAAAAAAAAAAAAAAAAAAAAAAAAAAAAAAAAAAAAAAAAAAAAAAAAAAAAAAAAAGACTTTCCCGTAATCAACATCACGCAAGAGCGGACCAGTCGCGTTTCGTCTCGCTGTATCGTGACTGCAATCAAAAAGCGGAGAGAAAGAACGTGCTATTGGGTTTTCGTCAACCTCTTCGCGTGTAAGGCACCTGTAGTGGACGAAGGAGGATCAAAGCCTTTTTCGGGGCCACATCGGAAAGATTTAGGTCCTTTTCTGTCTCTGTCTTTCTCCCTCTCTCTCTGTGTCGGTCTGTGTCTCTCTCTCTGTTTTTAACTTTTTCTCTCTGACGGTCTCTGTCTTTCATTCTTTCTCTTTCTTTCTGTCTTTCTCTCTTTCTCTCTCTCTCTCTTTCTCCCTCTCCCTCTCTTTTTCATCTCTCTCTCTCTTTCTCCCTCTTCCTCTCTTTTTCAACTCTCTCTCTCTCTCTCTCTATCTCTCTCTCTTTCTCCCTCTTCCTCTCTCTCTTCCTCTCTCTCTCTCTCTCTTTCTCTCTCTCTCTCTCTCTCTCTCTCTCTCTCTCTCTCTCTCTCTCTCTCTCTCTCTCTCTCTCTCTCTCTCTCTCTCTACTCCACTCCTTCTCTACCTCTCTACCACCACTCTAACTCATACTGTATATCTGATTTTCTCTCTTCATTCTAAATTAATCTGAGTTAAACACAAAGGTCTCATCTTATGCATTTTCTTGAGGCTAGCTCTTTTAAGCCAGGAATTTCGTTCGAGTAATATATTCTTCATGAATAGTATTTTTTGCTGTGTGAAAAAAATAGAACTTCAAAATATTTATCAATGTCAAAATGTAGCTCTTACTTATATCAAATTTTCATCACTGCGTGAATTCCAAAGTTCAGGAATGTTCAACTATCGGCAGACTGTTAGATATTTAAATATTTTCATTTCTTATACTTTATTTTTCAATGATCTGTTTTTTTTTCGAAATTACAATTATTGTGGTTGCTGTTATAGTTATTGTTATTATTATTATTTTGAGTATGATTCTTATCATCATCATTATTAATATCAATATGATTCATAATATTATCATCATTATAATCATTATTACTATCATTATTATCAATGTTATTATCATTATCATTGTATCATTAGTACTGGTATTCTTACAATTATTATCATCACTAGCAGTAGTAATAGAAATACTAGCAGTGATTAAATAATACCTAACAATTTAGTCATAATTATTTCTCAGTAATAGCCCATTTCCTGCCTTAATTACCTCGTAGTAGTCCATTGTGAACGGGTCCATTATCAGAAATAATAGCCTAGATAAGAGTAGTAACAAAGAAGAGGGGAAATAGGTAATTCGTTGGAAATAATTTTTTGGTATCTGGTCTACTCTCATTGGGCAACGTGGATCATGTTGATTATAATGGTTTAGAATAATATAGAGATCTTCATTGCTAAATTCAGTATGTAAAAACTTTATAAGATATGTACCGGTTTGTTTAAATTTCTAGTATATATATATATATATATATATATATATATATATATATATATATATATATATATATATATATATATATATACATATATACATATGCATATATATATATATGCCTTCAATACCGTTAACGATATACAAGATCTATAAAGAAAACACCAACTAATTCACGCCACACAGTAACACTGACATTGAAACGAACAAAAGAACGAAAAAAAAACAAAAAACATCCATTTATTAATAACGTTCAGGCGTGTTCAAGCAACAGCCACGTGTCACTTGCTATATCAGATTCTTCAAAAGCATCCATC
>BOPN01005278.1:42881-45381 GCA_017312705.2 Penaeus japonicus
TATAAAGTGAACCTTAAACACAAGGACATGAGCTTTCAACTAAAATAAATCATTTCATGAATGTATTTTCTTTGTCTTTCATTCGCAATGTTATTGACAGGATAGTAGGTCAACGGAATGCATTAAGGCACTAGGTAATGTCAGGTTGCTATTGCAGGTTGAAAAAGTGATACGAACACGAAAAAAGGTTTAATGTTGCGTTTGTGTGCGTTCTGTTCCTATGCTTTTAATTCATTTAATTATTTCGTGTTATCATGATTTTCATCTATGAATGAATTGTTATTATCATTGTTATTGTTATTATTATCATTCTTTTTATTATTACTGTTATTATTGTTTTTGTAATTATCCTTTTCCTCCTTCTCCTCATTATCATCATCATCATCACCATCATCATCACCATCACCATCATCACCACCACCAGCACCCCCAATTATCATAACCATCCTCACCCCCACCACCACCACCATCATCACCACCACCATCACCACCATCATCATCATCACCACCACCACCACCCTCATCATCACCACCACAACCACCACCACTATCATCACAACCACCACCACCACCATTATCATCATCATCACCACCACCACCACTATCATCATCATCATAACCACCACCACCACCAACACATCATCACCACCACCACCACCACAACCACCATCATCACCATCATAATCATCACAACCACCATGCAACCGCTACTCCTCCTCATCAACATCATCTCCCTCACTCGAAAGTCCTCACCCAAGTATCCGATTAGATCCCCCAAAGGACAATTTTCAGAAATGCAATATTATTGACGTACCTGCCATGCAATTCTTTTCCTTCCTGACTAGGCTTATGGATCCTGTGACAGCTATATTATTTGTGTCTCTCATACCCATCACTTTTGTTTTGATATCTAGAGGTTCTTTTATCTTCTTCTTCTTCTTCTTCTTCTTCTTCTTCTTCTTCTTCTTCTTCTTCTTCTTCTTCTTCTTCTTCTTCTTCTTCTTCTTCCTTTTTTTTTTTTTTTTTTTTTTTCAGGCAATTCTGATTGACGTATTCTCTCCTCTGATGGAAGTGCTATGTCGAATGGGCATGCATTTTATTGATTGATTTTTATCTTTGTTGGTTATGTCTGTCTTGTTTTGTTATCGTTTTATAAATTTTCATAGGGTATCGAGGATTTTTATCCTTATCATTATTACTATTATCATTATTATTATCAATATTATCATTATTTTTATGATCATAGTCATTGTTGCTTATTTACTCTCATCATTATTATTATTTTGTATCATAATAATAGTAATAATAATAATAATGATAATAATAATAATAATGGTAATGATGATATGATGATGATGATGATGATGATGATGATGATGATAATGATGATGATGATGATGATGATAATGATAATGACAAATAATGATTATTATTATTGTTATCATCTTTATTATCATAATAATTTTTACTATTATTATTATTATGTTCATCATTATTATAATCATCATTATTGATATTATTAATATTATCATTAGCAGTAGTTATTGTAGCAATAAAAGTATCCATATCATTCTTATTCTCATCAACTTCATCATAATCTTTGGTAGTAGTAGCGACATCATTATTTTTTATTCTCTTCTTCTCTTTCTTTTTTTCTTATCATTAGTAATACTATCATCATTATCACTATTTTGATTAATATCATAATGATAATGATAATGACGGTCACAATGATGTGATGATGATTATTATCTCTGTTGTTTTTATTGCTCTAATTATTTCCATTGCTCATTATCACTGTTATCATTATAATTATCATCTACTATTATTACTATTTGTATCAATAATGATAACAAAGCTGCAGTAGCAACAGTAATTACAATCATGGTCATTATTGGTAACAGGTGAAAGAAACGCTCATTAGTTAAACATTCTACTTTCTCTGAACTATTCTAAATGTCACGTTTGCACTACGAAGCATTTTCGTCTATCAGTCAGCATTTCGAGGCGTGTCAGCATAAATTTTAAAGGAAGAAACTATTCAGACGGTTTGGAAATCTGGTAGCTCTGGTGGAGTTATTTTATGGCATTAGCTTATACTGCAAATTCTGGAGAAATATTGATAATAGTATGGATGTTTGTAGTATTTTTTGTTTGTCTTTGAACTTGACTGATTGACTAACAGATCTTTTGACTGGACCTATGTTTGATCTACGACTTTCAAATTCTAATGAATAAAGTGATTTTTATTCCCTTACAATAAGGAGATGAGCTTTGCTACTGGATTTAAACATAATCTTGGAACAAACTAAGGTAACAGTCATTGTCCAGATAATTATTCCCTCTTAATGGACACTAATTATTGAACTCTGATAAAATCACCGACCTGAATCAAATTTTCCAACCGTGAAGAAGATAAAGGAATCTACGATTGTGGTTTAGGTGAAATAAACATCCTCCTTGGACGATGGTATTCATTAATTTATTGACAACCACCTAA
>BOPN01005278.1:77881-80381 GCA_017312705.2 Penaeus japonicus
TCATTATGGAGATTATCTGAAGGAGGAGAAGGGCAGGGGAGGGAAGGGAAGGGAGGGATAGAGAGAGGAAGAGAGAGTGAGGGAGAGAGAGGGAAGGAGAGATAGAGGGAAAGAGGGAGGGAGGGAGGGAGAGATGGAGGGAAAGAGGGAGGGAGGGAGAGAGAGAGAGGGAGGGAAAGAGAGAGAGAGAGAGAGACAGAGAGGGAAAAAAGAGAGAGAGAGAGAAGGCAAGTATATACGAAGACAAATATAGAGTCAGAGTGACAGAGTATAATAAAGCAAATGTAAATGTTCAAATAGAAGACATTCCCACAGCTTTCTCTCAAAATATTTCTTTCATTGAAGATTGTGTTGCGAAGAATATATGCGAGGAGTCTTTCCTGCTTGCAACTGCTGATGTTGATAAGCTTAGAATTCGCAGGACAGTGACTTTAAAGGCTTGGCGAAATTCAGAGGAAGAGAGAGAGAGAGAGAAAGGGGTGGGGGAGAATGAGAGAAGAAGAGAGAGGGGGGGAGGAGAGAAAAATAAAATAAGAAATAGGGGTTTTAAGAAGAGAGAGAGGGGGGGATGTTGAATGAGAGAGAGACTGGGAGAAAGAGACTGAACCAAATATACGTACTAGGCGTGAGAGAATATTTTATTCATTAAAAAAAAAAAAAAAAAAAAAAAATGGGATACGTCGGGAAAGAAACTTGAAACAAAAACACACCAGGAATAAGAATATGAAAAACAAAACTGAGAGAGAAAAAAAAATAATTTTAAAAAAGATCCGTTAACACCTACACCTTCCTCGTTCGCTGATGTATAGTTAGCCAATTATCACTTTGAACGGACCTATAATTAGCTATGCGCTCACACACCTACAAATACACACATACACACATACACACGTAGAGACACAAACGCGCAAATGAACGTGCTGATAACTAGACGGATTGAAAGGAAGGGAGATACATGAATAGATTGGTGGCTAAATAGAGATAGACAGACAGACAGACGCTATATGTCTCTCTCTTGGTCTTTCTCTCTCTCTGGTGCCCCTTTCATTTCTCTCACCCCTTAACCTCTCTAACCTGTATGTGTATATATATATATATATATATATATATATATATATATANCTTATGTTATTAAGAATGTCGATATCGTTAAGAGCCCTTTAATGCTAAGTACTGAATTGAAAGTAATTACTTAACGAGTAGCATTGACATCAGTTATTGGAAAATCTTTGATTATCCACTCTCAATAGGTTAATTACATGCATCCTTATATAAGGGATTTTATTCTATGTGGAATGGTTTGGCATCGTTACTGTTGTCCGGAATTTTGTGTTATTCAATATTTTATATAAAACTTTCAAGTCTATTCACTATGGTCCTTGTATTAAAATGGAAGTCAGTTGTGATATGGAATGAAAAAAGTTAACAGTTTGTTTACTGTATCATTCAGATATGTACGTACATCCATATCACAATAAGTATTCTTATTCTCCAGTTACTCGTTAATTAAGTAATTACTTTCAATTCAGTACTTAGCATTAAATGAGAAATATTTTCCGTAGATAAGAACCCCGGGTGGAACGATCACAATCAATATTGCACTATTGATTGCACTATTCGCCGAGTTAAACCTTATGATTTGGCTGATTGTATCTGGTAAGCCTGGTTATTCTTGCCGGGGTGATTGTGTTTGATCAGGCTTTTGTATGAAGACCAGTAGTGAGTCTAGATTATAGAGACTGAAAATAAAGACACTCTAGTCAATATTAATCCTTTCCTTGGACAAAACTTATAATATCCCCCCCCCTAAAAAAAAAAAAGACTGAATAGATAACAAAAAAATATATATATATATATATATATATATATATATATATATATATATATATAAATCCTAATATTTACAGAACGCAAAATAAATATTGATCATAAAACAAAAGTAACATTCCACTTACTGTACATGTAGTGATGAAGTAGTGCCATGTGTGTGATGTGGTTGTTGACATCACCCTCGTTAAAAGAACTCTCCTTTTGCGGGAATACGCAAAAGGCTTAACCATCCAAATAACTATACAATAATCACTAATTCTCTTATCTACATCTTGACACCATCACAATCCCTTTTCAACTATCATTGACCGATGAAGTTTTTTTCTTTTCTATTTTAAGCTCTCGTTTATAACTTTCATATACGATTACGTGAGGCCTATATATATATATATATATATATATATATATATTTAATACATAATGTTTCTTCTATCCACCACTGGTTATCGATTATTAACCAATCTAAATTATGATATTAAACAGACTAATTATTCTTCACTAAAATTACATGTACGTAACGTCAGTCAAAGTAATCATTTCATTAGAAGTTTTGACATTGGAGAACTCTCTCTAAAACGCTAACATTACCTCTGATTATCCTCCCTCATTACGTTAATTACAGATATTCATGTTTATACATAAGAGGATATAGACTAAGCGGAATAATTAG
>BOPN01005278.1:85381-87881 GCA_017312705.2 Penaeus japonicus
AGTCAGTCAGTCTGTTTATCTTTCTGACTGCTTGTTTCTTTGTATTTCTATCTCTATCTCTTTTCACCCCCACCCTCTCTCTCGTCTTCTCTCTCTCTCTCTCTCTCTCTCTCTCTCTCTCTCTCTCTCTCTCTCTCTCTCTCTCTCTCTCTCTCTCTCTCTCTCTCTCTCTCTCTCTCTCTCTCTCTCTCTCTCTCTCTCTCTCTCTCTCTCTCTCTCTCTCTCTCTCTATCTCTCTCTCACTCTCTCGTTTTCTCTTTCTTCCCCTCCTCCTGTTCGAGCAATCATAAGCAAATCAATATAGAAATATCCCGAAGGTAAAACCGGGTTCGTGGCTTACAAAACACAAGACCCGTTGTAAACTTTCAACCAATTATGCTATTATCTTTTTGGTTCCCGCTTATTGCATATCTTGCGAGGAAACGACAGAGATTTCAGTGGCCAAGTCCTCTTTTTCCGATTCATTTTTTTCTTCTGAATTATCAGTAATAGATGATTGCTTGTTTCTCTCTCTCTCTCTCTCTCTCTCTCTCTCTCTCTCTCTCTCTCTCTCTCTCTCTCTCTCTCTCTCTCTCTCTCTCTCTCTCTCTCTCTCTCTCACTGTCTCTCACTCATGGAAAATCCTGTTGACCTAAAGACCCAAGCAACTCTGAATAATTACTTGTCATAACTACAAGCCATTGAAAACACTCCCATGAATTAAAGCACTGAGAAGAGAAAAATAACATCTCTCATATATTCCAGATTTTAATTTATTCATATATATAATTCACTTGACTAGGTAGCATCAAGATTAGATAAAGTTCATGTGAATTATTATTATCACCTGTTGAAAATGTCAGAATAACAAGTGAATATATGAAAAGGCATCATATTATCACACCCTTCCTG
The DNA here is from genome assembly GCA_017312705.2 of Penaeus japonicus. NCBI lineage: Eukaryota > Metazoa > Arthropoda > Malacostraca > Decapoda > Penaeidae > Penaeus > Penaeus japonicus. The sequence continues at coordinate 86,273 of BOPN01005278.1, forward strand.
CTTCTTCACTTACAATACATTCAGGGTGTTTTAGTTCCATGACAGCATCAAGTTCCATATTAACTTGTATGATGTAGTTTAACCCGTTCATATCCTCTTAATATTCAGATATTCGTTATTGGATATATTTCTATTGGTCTCGATCTATTCGCTGGCATAGAAATCAAAACATCACAGATTTATTGACCAATTAACTAGAGAAAATTGAAAATCCACCTGGACTATTAAATATAGATTTTACTTGGTATTTTTTCTTAGTAAGTGTTTCTTTGAGTAGTTAAAGAGAGAGAGAGAGAGAGAGAGAGAGAGAGAGAGAGAGAGAGAGAGAGAGAGAGAGAGAGAGAGAGAGAGAGAGAGAGAGAGAGAGAGAGAGAAGAGAGAGGGGAGAAAGAGAGAGAGAGAGAGAGAGAGAGAGAGAGAGAAAGAGAGAGAGAGAGAGAGAGAGAGAGAGAGAGAGAGAGAGAGAGAGAGAGAGAGAGAGAGAGAGAGAGAGAGAGAGGGAGAGATAAGGGAAAAGAAATAGAGACAGACAGAGAGAAAGAGAGAGAGAAAGAGAGAGAGAGAGAAAGAGAGAGAGAGAGTGAGAGAGAGATAAGGGGAGAGAGATAGAGACAGACAGAGAGAAAGAGAGAGAGAGAAAGAAAGAGAGAGAGAGAGAGAGAGAGAGAGAGAGAGAGAGAGAGAGAGAGAGAAAGAGAGAGAGAGAGAGAGAATCACATTCGTCATCCTCAAAATGATGATAGTCATAACCTTTATTGTCATTATCATTACTATTTTTTAAAGCATCCTCAAAGGTCTCGATATATGATTCTGTAAAACAATACTTCGCTAGCTAAATTAACCGACAAACTACCTGTCCTCTTAAAATGTCGAATGGGTTCTATCAAAGAGCATCTGTCAATAATAATAATAAAAAAAAAACAATATTAAGAAGAAAAAAAGATCAAACTTAAAAAGAAGATAAGCAAATAAATAAAACCAAGTGGCCATGTGAATTTTGGAAAGCGAGTCAACAATCTCGATGCTGGGAGATGAATTTCACTTAATATTAAAAGTTCACAGAATTTTCGTTAAAAAAGGATGAAGGTACTTGTTAAACTTTTCCGGTTTGCGAGAAAGTTGAAAATCCGCTTGGCCTGTTAAATATAGATTTTACTTGGCATTTTCTCTTTGGAAATGTTTCTTTGAGTAGGAAGAAAGAGGGAGAGAGAGAGAGAGAGAGAGAGAGAGAGAGAGAGAGAGAGAGAGAGAGAGAGAGAGAGAGAGAGAGAGAGAGAGAGAGAGAGAGAGAGAGAGAGAGAGAGAGAGAGAGAGAGAGAGAGAGAGAGAGGGAGATAATAAATCATATTCATCATTATAATACTAATTGTCATTATCATTATTATTATTACTTTTATCATTATCAAAATTATCACCAACTTCTCCTCCTCCTCTTCATCACCATCATAATCATCATAAGCATTATCATAATCATCATTACCATTATGATTATCATCTTCATTATCATTATAATCAATGTTATTTTCTTAACTAGCAGTGCTTCGTAACCACAACTTTCTCTAAACCCCTGAAGATATATCAGACAATGGCACCAGATTTATTTTATATT
>BOPN01005278.1:100381-101952 GCA_017312705.2 Penaeus japonicus
TATTATTATTATCAATATCATGATTTTTTTTTATCAAACTCATTATTATATATATCATTATCTATTTTTAATACTATTATAATTATTATCATTGTTAGCGTTATTAATATCATTATTGTTATCATTATTATCAATATTGTTATTATCATCATCATTATGATAACGAAATTTAGTATTATTACTAATATTAGTATCGTTATAATTGTCAATATTATCATAATTTGTGTTAATATCATAATCATTATTATCATTAACGTTATTATTACGATTATTATCATCATTGTTATTATCATTATCATTTTCATTACCGAGTGTTCGACATATTTTCTGCAAACGAATAAAATATTTCCTGAAGTTTGGCTGAATGGATTTGTTAAAGTTGCAAAAGTTTTGCGGATCCTTTATTGTTGTTCTGCAGAATTCCAGAAAAAGTTAAATGTAAGATTCCTCTCGTAAACTAAATACAAAATTGGAATTCATATGAAATACTACGGCAAATCTCGTAAAGGTATCAGGGTAAGAAAGCAAATTGGGCAAACCGATAGCGCAGTTCTAAGTGTTCTTAATTGAGCAACCAAAGTGCAGTATCAAACCTTGGAAATCACAATGCTATCATTTTCCAATTTCTGGCTAGTAGGGCAATCCCAAAAGCCAGGACATCTTGCAATTGCTGCTTGTGAAATAGAAGATTGTCTTTGAAAAGTCTGAGGATGCTGATAGAGGTCTTGAGGATGTAATTGGAAAAGTAATTAATTATTTTTGATGATCATTACGTACTGTGATAAGACAGGGATGATCAAAGCAGAATATTAAGCTAATAAATCAGTCGAACATAATTCCAAATAGAAATCTCTGGTAAGATAATACTAAAATACAATGACAGTGTATTCATACTTTAACGTTACATGAAATAATTCGAAAATCAATATTCCATGCAGAATGTTGCCTTCAGAATCGTATTGTGTTTGGTGTGCTTGCTGTGTTTCCTTGCTTTCCTTCTCGTCCTCTTATCGAAACGCTTATCAGTGTCTAAGACAGACCGGGAGACTAGCTGGCTAAGATCTTTCTGCTTGTGAAGTCTGATTTCATGCATGTAATGATTTTTTTTTAGAAAGAAAAGAAAATGAATTGCAACATATTTACCAAACATAGCAGTTGATCTACATTTTTTTCTTGATAAAGAAAATCCCTTCAATTAACAAATACATAAAAACAGGTCAATTAAAGGAGACTTAGAATGTAGATAGAAATTAACTCACCTATAATTACACATGACATATAACACAAAGCAAGAAATCCCACAAAAATACTACATTGAATTAATACGATAATATAAACTCATGTTTCCAGAAAAGAAATCCCGAAATTGAAAAGCAAAGCTCCTCTAATTCCTGCCAACACGATACCGTGGCACTGGCAGAGACAAAGTACATGTCCAGCGACAATAGATTCGGAGGCAGCATGCGAGGGAAGATGCCAGATATGGACCCGGCGGAGGGGGTCTCAGACTTTACGCGACTTTATTTTTGGAAGGTTTTATATGTATGTATGTATGTATGTATGTATATATA
>BOPN01005279.1:12500-15000 GCA_017312705.2 Penaeus japonicus
TCCTTCCAGACACCCCGTCGTTGGCCATTCTCTTCCCCACCCGTCTGCTGACATTCCTCCCTGACCCCTCCCCATCCTCCCCACCCCCTTGACTCTCCCTTCCCCTTCCTCCCTACCCGTCCTGACCCCTTCCCCATCCTCCCCATCCCCCTTGACTCACTCTCCTCATCCTCCCCACTATCCCTGCCCCCCTTCCCCCATGCTTCCCCGGATCTCCTGAAGGTACAAGGTCGCTGCGAGGGTCGTGTCGGGCGGGGTCGTGAGGGCGGCTCTTAATGACCTCGTTCCGGGTTCGTTTGTTAATGGGTGCGAGTTCCTCCTCCTCTCCTCCTCTTATTCTTTGTCTGTCTCTCTTCTCTTCTCGTTTCTTCTCTTGTTATCGTTTCCTTTTTTTCGCTATTTCTCTATTTTCTTCACTTCTCTCCTCTATTTCTGTCTTCTCTTCTCTTTATCATCTGATTCTCTCTTCTCTTTTCTCTTACTCTCTTTTCTTCTCTTTCTCTTCGAATTTTCTCTGTTTTTTTCTCTTCTCTTCTCTCTCTTTCTTCTCTTTATCTTTTAATTCTCATTTTTCTTCTCTTTCTTCTCTAATTCTCTCTTCTCTCCTCTCTTTTCTTCTCTCCTTATCTCCTCTCTCCTTCTTTTCTTTCTTCTCTTCCTTCCTCGTCCTCCCCTCCTCTCTCTCTCCTTTCCTCTTCCCTCTCTCATTCTCTCCTCTCTTCCTTTCCCTCCTCTTCCCTCTTACTCTTCCTCTCTCCTATATTACCCTTTCGCTCTCTTTATTCACCAACTCTTTCCCCTTTCCCCTCCCCTTCTTTACCTCCCCCCGCACACCTTCTCTCTCTCTCTCTCTCTCTCTCTCTCTCTCTCTCTCTCTCTCTCTCTCTCTCTCTCTCTCTCTCTCTCTCTCTCTCTCTCTCTCTACGTATTTTCTCACCTTTACCCCCTCCTCTCTCTCTCTCTTCCTCCTCTTAACGGTCTGCCCTTCTCTACCTGTCTCTCTTCCTCCCTCCCTCACCTTCTACCCCCCCCCCCTCCTCCTCTCATCCTTCTTCTCCCCTCATCCGCCTTCCCTCGGTGTTATCCATCTTGTTTTCGCGACGTTGGGGAGAAAAGGGGATACATGTGTGGGGGAGGGGGGAGGGGAGAGGTAGGAGGAGGGGGAAGGAGATTTTTTTATTATATAGTATTATATAAATAAATAGATAAATAGATAAATAAATAAATAAATAAATGTATATATATATATATATTTTTTTTTTTTTTTGGGGGGGAGGTATTATATTTTACTTGTTTGGTACTCCGTCTCTTTCGTCTTCCCTTTCATAATTTCTATCTCAAATCTTTATCCTTTCATCCCAAATACTTTTCCTTTCTCTCTTTCTCTCTCTCTCTCTCTCTCTCTCTCTCTCTCTCTTCCCTCTATTTATTTATCTATCTCCTATTTATCTATCTATGCCTATCTCTGTCTGTCTGTCTTAAACGTTCCTCTTCCTGCTATTTCAAAGAAATATTGACATTCCCTCCACCAATCTCTTCTTGACGCCCTTCAATCCTTCCCATAACTCTTGCGCATCCTGGATTCCCCCAAGCATATCCTCCATCCATGCATGACTGCAAGTGCATGACCTGACATGACCGAAACAAGCAACAGCGTGAACGTTTTACACACGTTCAATGTTCATTTTCTATTCAATGAAACTCCAAGTTGTAACAATGTCCTCCCGCTTTTCCCTCCTTCTTTCCTTTCCCTTTACCTTCGTTTATCCGTTTCCTTCTTCCTCACTCTTTTCTCTGTCTCCCTCAACCTCCCCTTCTACCTTCCTATCCTTCTCCTCTCTCTCTCTCTCTCTCTCTCTATCTGTCCCTTACTTCCCCCCCTACCTCACCTCTGTCTCACCTCCCTCTCCTCCTACCTTCCCTCCCTTCCCCTCCCCCTCTTCTTAACTCCCCCGTCTCTCTTCCTTCTTCCTTTCTACCTCTTCTCCTACCATCCCTCCACCCCTCTACCTCACCTCTCTCCATCCCCTTCCCCTACTCCTCCCTTACTCCCTCATCCCTGCTTCCCCTTCTACCTTCTCTTTCCCTCACCCCCCCCCCTCCTCTCCCCTTCCCCTTGCATGACGTCACACCATGGCCAGAACTGACCTATTTCAATTTGATGACCTCGGGAGCGGGCGAGAGGCATGGCAGGCAAGCGGGATACAGCTCGTATAGCCTCGTTTTCGACACCCCCGAAAATGCCATAGAAGGGGGAACTAAACTAGATGTAAATTCACAGGATTCTTTGGGGGAAATTTTTACACTTTGTATAGAGTGTTTGTGTGTGTGTGTTTTAGGTTTCAAGTGGTTGAAACATTTTTTTTTGTGTGTGTGTTCTGTTTGTTATGGAGTTATCTGTGTCTGTTTATTTGTTTATTTATTTGTTTGTCTATCTGTTTGTTAGTTTGACGCGCTGTTTCCTTTGTCTGTCTGTCTGTCTGTCTTTTTATCTATCCAG
>BOPN01005279.1:42500-45000 GCA_017312705.2 Penaeus japonicus
TATATCTGTAATATGAGGACAGTATGATAAGTGCACGTGTAAATACTACGACCTCCCTTCGCAGTCTTGTAACTTTTTTTAAGCGGTTCTTTGTTTGTCTGTCTGACACTCTCTGTCTCTGTCTCTGTCTCTTTCTCTCTGTCTCTTTCTCTCTCTCTCTCTCTCTCTCTCTCTATCTATCTATCTATCTATCTGTCTATCTGTCTGTCTGTCTATCTGTCTCTATCTATCTATTTATCTATCTATCTATCTGTCTATCTCGAGGATACCCATAATCAAAGTATAGTAAAATAATGATACATAAATGAATACGTAATAAATAACAATAACGAAATAATCAAAATGAAAAACTAAGAAAAATAAAAACAATGAAATCAAATAAATTAGCGTTATTTTTTTCCCGGGAAACAGATGCCACATTCCGGCGCCCATCACGCCCACTATAGATCATGATGGGCATAATTGCTAAGTCACTCGAATTACGGGTACGTCCATGCCAGCGAGATTGGCATGGACGCGTCGACGTGTTCGAACGTGTTCTTCCGAAGCTCAAAGATAAAGGTTATGGAACGATCGTTATTGATATTTTTATTTTCTTTTGTTCTTGTTTCTTGCACCTATCTTTCGTGCTGTTGTTGTTGTTTTGATGCTCTGTAATTCATAAGTTTATCTTGCTTTTTTTTTTCTTCTTCTTCTTCGTTCCTATTGCCTTTACTCTTCATTTTACTGAAAAATTATTGTTCGTTTTTCCTTCTTGCAGTCAGTCGTAGTTTTAAAGAAAAGAAAAAAATCTGTCGAAAATTTGGATGAATAGACAGCTTAGTTCTTATATGCTCTCTCTCTCTCTCTATCTCTCTCTCTCTCTCTCTCTCTCTCTCTCTCTCTCTCTCTCTCTCTCTCTCTCTCTCTCTCTCTCTCTCTCTCTCTCTCTCTCTCTCTCTCTCTCCCCTCTCTCTCCCACTCACCCTCTCTCTCTCTCTCTCTCTAGGTGAGGCGGAGGCGCATGACAGGTGACAGGTGACAGGTGAGCGTGCGAGAGCGAGGCGTCGAAGCGGTCTCGTCTCGCCCATACGTTATACGTCACGCGTCGTTACCGTAGAGCGGAGCGTGAGAAGACTTGTTTGAGGGAATGATGGAGTGGGGGGGACGGGAAGGGAAGGGGGGGATAGGGGGGGAGGCAAGAAGAATTGGGGATTTTTTGTTCTTTGTCTTTTATTTTTTTTCCGGGGGGGGCTTTCTTTGTTTCTTTCTTTTTTTATGTTCTTTCTCGCTCTCGCTCACTCTCTCTCTCTCTCTCTCTCTCTCTCTCTCTCTCTCTCTCTCTCTCTCTCACACACACACTCTCTCTCTCTCTCTCTCTCTCTCTGTCTCTCTCTCTCTCTCTCTCTCTCTCTCTCTCTCTCTCTCTCTCTCTCTCTGTCTGTCTTCCCATTCCTCCCTCCCTCCCTCCCTCCTCTCCGCCTTCCGTCCCTCCCTCTTTCCCTTCCCTCCTTCCCTCTTTCCCTCCCCCCTCTTTCTTATATCTATTCATCTCTTTTTATATGTATTTTATCTTCATCTCATTTTCTTATCATTCGCGACTTCTAAACAGCGGATATAAAGTTATATTTCTTTTGATAAGAATAGATTAGGAAAAATTACTTAACTTTCTGTCTCTTCCATTCCTTTCTTTCTCTTCTCTTTTTTTTCTCTCTCTCTCACTTTCTGCCTCTCTCTCTCTGTCCCTCTCTCTATCTCTTCCACACTCCTTCTCACTCTCTCCCTATCTCTCTTTCTCTCTCTCTCCCTCCTTCTCTCTCTCTCTCTCTCTCTTCTCACAGTAAATCATACTTACGACGCGGCCTCCAAGATCCCTGGAGTGATTACGGCAAGACACAATGGGTTCTTGTGGCCTCTCTCCCCTCGCCCCTCTCGACCCCTTGCCTCTCCCCTCCCCGACCCCTCGCGTCGTATTAAGGGCCATCAGGCGGCACTGCTCCCCTCCCGAATGACCTTCCTCCCTTCCCCTTAACCTCTGCCCCCTCCCCTCCAGAGGCACCCGCCAGGAGGCCTCAGGTGTCGAAAAAAGGGGAGAGCGAAGGAGAGTTTGAGGAAGGCGAAGGAGACGGTGGTTCGGATGTAAGGGAGGAAAGGGGGAGACAAGCAAAAAAGAGAGAAAGAGAGATAAGGAGAGGAGGAGAGGGAGAACGTGAGAGAAAAAGAGAGAATGGGTGATATGTATATATATATATATATATATATATATATATATATATATATATATATATATATATATATATATATAGAGAGAGAGAGAGAGAGAGAGAGAGAGAGAGAGAGAGAGAGAGAGAGAGAAATAGAAAAACAATTAGACGAAAACAATTAACCATAGATATACATGAATAAAACAGAGAGAGAGAGTAAACAAGAAGATACAAACCAACCAATAAAGTGAAAATAAAGAACAACAAAAAAGAAAAAAGAAAAAACAAACAGAAAAACAACAAGACAATCAAATCTT
>BOPN01005279.1:57500-62500 GCA_017312705.2 Penaeus japonicus
GGGATTGGAGGGGAAGGAGGAGGAGGAGATGGAGGAGGAAGAGGTGGGAGAGGAGGAGATGGAGGAAGAAGAGGCGGAGGAGGAGGACGAGGAGGAGGAAGAGGTGGAGGAGGAGGAGGAGGAGATGGAGGAGGAAGAGGAGGCGGAGACGAAAGAGGTGGAAGAGGAGGAGATGGAGGAGGAAGAGGAGCCGGAGGAGGAAGAGGTGGAGGAGTTGGAGGGGGAGGGGGAAGGGGAGAGGGAGGAGGAGGGGAAAGGGATGTAGGAGAAAGAGATGGAGGAGTTGGAGTGGGAAGAGGAGTAAAAGGTGGGAAAGTTGGAGGGGGAAGAGGAGAGGGAAGGGATAGAGGAGGAGCCAGAGGAGTTAGAGGAGGAAGACGAAAAAGAGGTAGAAAAATTGGAGGGGGAAGAAGAGGGGGGAGAGGTGGAGGACGAGGTGGTGGAGTAGGACAATGACAAGGAGAGGGGAAGGGGGAAGAGAGCCAAGAGGAAGTGAAGTGGAGGAGAGGGTGAAGGAGGTGGAGACAGAGAAAAATTTTGTTCCATTAAAGTGGCGTCTCTTGATCATGCTTCTTCTATTATCCTTATCATCCTTTACTTTTCTCTTCCTCTTCCTCCTTCTCCTCCTCTTCCTCCTCAACCACCACCGCCACCACCTCCTCCTTCTTTCCTCCTCCTCTCCTCTTCCTCCTCAACCACCACCACCACCACCTCCTCCTTCTTTCCTTCTCCTCTCCTCTTCCTCCTCCTCCTCTCCTTCTCTTCCTCTTCCTCCTCTCCTTCTCTTCCTCCTCCTCCTTCTCTCCTCCTCCTCTCCTTCTCTTCCTCTTCCTCCTCACTTTCTCCTCCTCCTTCTCCTCCTCTCTTCCTCCTCCTCCTCACTTTCTCCTCCTCCTCCTCCTCCTCTCTTCCTCCTCCTCCTCCTCCTCCTCTCTTCCTCCTCCTCTTCCTCCTCCTCTCTTTCTCCTCCTCCTCCTCCACCTCTCCTCTTCTTCCTACTCCACCTCCTTCCTCCTCGTCTCTGCCTCATGACTCTCTTGACACCAATAGATCGTCCGTGAGTATCCAAGCACGCGCTGAAATTGGAAAGTGGAATCCAAATAGAAACAAATACGGTGGGTCTTGAGAAGTTTTTTCTTTTTCTTTCTTTCTTTCTTTCTTTTTTTCTCTCTTTCTTTTTTTTTGTTTGTGATCTTCCCCTCTCGTTTAGATTATTGGGATTCTTTCAATCAGTCTCTCTTAATCTCTCTTTCTTTCTCTCTTTCTCTCTCTCTTTCCTTCTCTCTTTAGCTTTCTCTCTCTCTCTTTCTGAATTTCGGGGAGGGATATTGTAAAACAAAGATTAGAGAGAAATCAAAGATGGAAGGAGAAAGAAAGAGTATAACACAACAAAGGAAATTAAGAAAAAACAAAAACAACATGACTATATGAGTCAGAGAGAGAGGGAGAGAGAAAGAGAGAGAGAGAGAGAGAGGGGAGGGGCGAGAGTCACACGGACAGGGAAATGAAAAATAGACAAAGAAATAAACGGGGATAGATAGATAGATTTACAAATAAAGACAATGAATAAAGAAGCACAAAGACAGGAGGGATTAAAAAAAAAATCAGAAAGAGCTCCCACTTAAGATTATAAATAAAGAAAAAGACCAATCGAAAGAAAGAAAAAAAGAAAAGAAAAAAGAGACAAAATCAAAAACAGTGACGCTGAGAGACCCCAGGCAAAAAAAAAAAAACACATGCAAACAATCCAAAAAGCACATGAACGAACGAGCGAGCGAACGACCCTACGAGCGATTGAGTGAGCGAACAAAGCCTCAAGGTCCAGCACCTACCCCCCCTCCTTCCCCCTTCCCCCTCACATAAGCAGTCCCTCGGACGAGCCTCGAGTAAGAAGAAGAAGAAGAAGAAGAAGAAGAAGAAGAAGAAGCAACACACGAGAAGAGGAGTTCGAACGAGCTGAAGCCTAGGCGTTCGGAGCCTCTATGAACGTGCCTGGAATTCCGTAACGTGTGATCAATACCTTTCACCCTCCCATCCACCTCTCTGGAATTCCATAAAACGCCTGGCCAGCTGGTAAGGGGGAGAAAGGGGGGTGGGGGTAATAGGGGAGAGAGGGGGGGAGGTTCTAGGAGAGGGGTGTGATGCTAAGGGAAGGGAGGGGGGTTGATTATAGGAAAGGGGGTGATGCTAAGGGATGCTAAGGGATGCTAAGGGAGTAGTGATATGCTAGAAGGGCGATGCCAAAGGAGGGGGGGGAGAGATTTTAAGGAAAGGGGGAGATGCTAGGGGAAGGGGTGGAAGGGAAGAAAGTGTAAGATATAGAAGGGGAGAGGAGGGAAGCTAGAGAAGAGGGGTGGAGAGGTTGAGGGATATGAGGGGAAGTTTGAGGGGAAGGCTAAGGGAGGGGTAGCAGGATGGGGTATGGAAGGGCGGTGGGATGGGCGTTTTGGGCGTAGGGATGGAAGGGGGAGGGGGAGGGAGATTAGATGCTGGAGTAGACGGAAACGTTTATGACCTTCGCAGCATCTCGCAAATGGGGCTTGGAAGGAAAAGAACAAAAATATATATATTTAGTCATTTATATGTTCCTCATACGAAGAAAGGCGATAAAGGAAAAGGAATAAGGAGAAAAATGAAAATAAAAAAAGACGAAAAGATGAAAGATGAAGAGAAAGAAACAAAAAAGTTCAATGTATTGAAGAGAGTAAGTATCAGAAAATAAAACAGAAAAGGATAAATAAAATAAAAAAATCATAAGAACAATCATTTCCAAAACACTCTTCTCAGAATCAATTCCTATTTTTCTATCTCCTTTTTTTCTGAAACTCGTTATTTATTTCTTTTTTATCTTTTTTTTTTCTCTTTTACTGACGCGATAAATGAGACCAAATAGGAGAAGCATTTAAACGATTGGTGTTGGCGCTAGTGACTGGAATGTGGAATTCAAAGGGAGAGACACAATCATTTACCAGCAATTCAGTCCCCTTTTTGAGTGTTTCTTTGTTTCTTTCTTCTTCTTCTTCTTCTCCTCCTCTCTGTCTGTCTCTATCTCTGTCTCTCTCTCACTCTCTTTTTCTATGTCTCTGTCTCTCTAGCTCTTTATATGTATATCTGTATGTCTCTCTCTCTCTCTCTCTTTATCTCTGTATCTCTCTTTGTCTCTCTCTCTTACTCCCTCTCTTTGTCTCTCTCTCTCTCTCTATCTCTGTATCTCTCTCTCTCTCTCTCTCTCTCTCTCTCTCTCTCTCTCTCTCTCTCTCTCTCTCTCTCTCTTACTCCCTCTCTCTGTCTCTCTCTTTATCTCTGTATCTCTCTTTGTCTCTCTCTCTCTTTCTCTGTATCTCTCTCTCCCCCTCTTTCTTTCTCCCTCTCTCTCTCTCTCTCTCTCTCTCTCTCTCTCTCTCTCTCTCTCTCTCTCTCTCTCTCTCTCTCTCTCTCTCTCTCTCTCTCTCTCTCTCTCTCTCTCTCTCTCTCTCTCTCTCTCTCTCTCTCTCTCTCTCTCTCTCTCTCTCTCTCTCTCTCTCTCTCTCTCTCTCTCTCTCTCTCTCTCTCTCTCTCTCTCTCTCTCTCTCTCTCTCTCGCTCGCTCGCTCGCTCTATGTCTCTATCTCTATATATATCTCTGTCTCTCTCTCTATGTCTGTATTTCTCTCTCTCTCTCTCTCTGCCGCGTGTGCGACATGCGCATGCATGTCTGCCATGAGTCTGCCTGCCTGTGTGTTTTTCTTTACAGAAGTCTGTTTTTGTGTGTATGACTATATCTTTACCCAAGACATTCCTTTTTCACCACAACTAGCACCGACCAACCCACACACACACACACACACACACACACACACACACACACACACACACACACACACACACACACACACACACACACACACACACACACACACACACACAATCCACAAACACGAGCGAGTACGTGTCCCTAGACGACCCGAGCGAGCGAGCGTGTAAGTGCATGAACAGCCCATGGGGAGGACCCAACTCATGTCCCTCAGATAGCTCAAGTTGGTGGGATCCTTGAAGGGAGACGCCCATACTACACAGCCCACGCTCACGCTACCTACTGCACCTTATGCACGGGGGTTAGTCGGTCGGTCGGTCGGTTGGTCGGGCCTTCGTCACTCGGGAGTTGAAATAGCTTTTTTTTTTTTTTTTTTTTTTTTTTTTTTTTTTTTTTTGAGAGGGGGGGTGGCTGAGGGGGAGAGGGGGGGATGGGGCAGGAAGGTGATGATAGCGTTGTTGTAATCATGGTTATTAGTGGTACTTTTTTCCGTTGTTATCATATTTGTTGTTATCATTGCCATTATCATTAAGATCATTATTATTATCATCATTATTATCGGCATTATCATTATGATTATCATCACTAGTATCACCATTATGATTATCATCACTATTAGCATCACTGTTATTATTGTCATTATGGTTATTATTATTGTTAATAACATTATTAGTATCATTATCATCAAATTGTCTTTCTCATCATTATCATTATCCTTGTCATTATCATTATCATCATCATTATCATTATCATTATTATTGTTGTTATTATTATCATTATTATCATTATCATTAGTGTTATTGTTATGATTATCAATATAATTATCATTGTATTTTCATTGTTAACATCATTATTACAATCATTATAATTATCATCACCATTATCATTATCGCAATTATCATTATTATCATCATTATCATTGGTAAGTATACAATAGTATTTAACCCTTCTTCTTCTTCTTCTGTTTTCTTTTTCTTCTTATTACTATTCACCGTTTCTCCACCTTCTCCATCTCATTATCATTGGTAAGTATACAATAGTATCTAACCCTTTTCTCAATTTTTCTTCTTCTTTTTCTTCTTTCTTCTCCTCTTCTACTTTTTCTTCTTATTCATCGTTTCTCCACCTTCTCCATCTCAATCTTCTCTCCCAATTTCGTTAAGAATAAAGGTAGACTTAAGCAACAAACAAGAACAGCGACGAAAATC